>CM069144.1:39935360-40002860 GCA_035221665.1 Okamejei kenojei
CCGTTTCTCAAACTATTTTTTAAGAGTTAGTAAAGATTGTTTTACTGTCGTATTTTTGTATATGTTCCGAACGAAAGGAACAATTATATTTTTACCTTGTGACAGCACACAACTACGTAGGACTTGTGCACTTGTTTGTAAAACCGGAATAGGGAATAACCAAACCAAAAATCTTCAGTTTTATATGTTAAAAAACAGCCAACAAAATAAATAGACAATTAACAGGTGCAAAAATAATGTCTGCATAGTTCGGAAGTCTATTTGCAGATGTAGTGTTCGATAGGCCTACAACTATGGGGGTTTTAGAGAAGAAGCTGCTCCTGAAAACTGGACGTTTACAGTGTGAGGCCCCCTGCACCTCATGCACCTTGTATTGGTCTGCACCTTATTCCGCCCCTGCTCTGACACTTATTCTGCACCGTCTGCACTATTCCCCGATGGAGGAATATGAGATGTGGCATGCCCCTGATTGATCAAAGCGACCCCCACCCCCCCCCCCCCCCCACCCCACACTCTTCCCTGTGGCCGCCCACAAACCAGAATTGAACAGTGGTTACGAAGAAAAAAACTGCAGATGCTGGAGAAATCAAGGGTCACAAAAAGCAGGAGAAGTCAGCGGGTGCAGCAGCAATCTAAGGGAGCGAAGGAGATAGGCGACGTTTCGAGGATCCCTGAAAACCCCAGGTCTGCCTGAAAAGAAGGGTCTCGACCCGACGAAACGGTCGCTGAATATTCCATCCTTCGCTCTTAGAATGCTGCTGCACCCGCTGAGTTTTTCTCCAGCTTTTTGTTTGTAAACCCCAGGAATTTTGAACCAGACCTGCCCCTCCCCCCCCCCCCCCACATAATCAGTTCCGAAGAAGAAGGTCTGAACTCAAAAAACGTCTCCGACGCACGTTCTCCAGGGACATGAACGTATCTATGGACTGATGCGCTAACAGTATTATATTCTGTAATTGTCTACCTGTAAGTATCTCTGTATCTTTTCCTTCGCTCTACCTGTTGTACTTGAGGTTTGACTCGACGGTTTTTATGTATTGTATTATCTGATCTGCATGGACAGCATGCAATAACATAGTTGCGGCAGTCTCGATACATGTTACAATAATAACCCGACCAATACATACCGGCCTATGTGGAATGGAGCCAGCAGCGGGGACGCGGCGATTGATTTGACGATGCCGCGTCTCCCACCACGATGGAGCCGAGGGGAGTTCAGCGCACGTAGAGCTTAATTCAGGCCCGTCTTCCTTTGGTTCAGTAATTTGGAGGACTCCTTTGGAGTGATCCGAGTGTGTATGGCAGCTGTCAGGATCTGATGCCCAGGGTTTAGGTTTGGAAGGAGGCTGAGCGTTCCTGGTTTATTTCCTCTATTGCAAAGATCATGGTTGTGGCGCCCAGCGGAGCTCCCGGGTGCGGAACCTGATAAATACATAGGAGTGGGAAGTCAAACAAAAGCATCAGATGGTTAGATCGCGCCTTTAGAGTATTGTGTGCAGAATCTGATCACCACATCTAATAGGTCACGGAAGCGCTAGAGAGAGAGAGAGAGAGAGCAGTTGAAGTTCACCAGGATGTTGGCTGAATTGCAGATTGTTGGCTGAAATGGAGGTCGGGTAGTCAACAACGTTTTTAAAAGGGTCCGGGGAAAGGTCCCGATCCGAAACGTCACATATCCATTTTCGCCACAGATTGCTGCCTGACTCCTAAGTTACTTCGTCATCACATTGTATGACTGGGTTTGGAATGTATGAGGTTTGAGGTGTAATCTTGCAGAAGTGTATGAAAATTATGAGATGCAAGATGGGATAGATAATCGCAAGTGTTCCCTTTCACCATTTGCATTGTAATAGGGGAAAAAACACCAAGAGTATGGTGGAACTCAGCGGTGGTCAGGTAGCATCTGTGGAGGGAAATGGATAGACAACAAGCAGGGACCGGATCCTTCTTTCATACTGATTCTTAAAAGTCTGGCGGTTTGTGATTGTAAATGACCAGTTTACATTTTAAAAACAAAATCAAGTTTATTAAGAAGGAACTCAGGAAAAATCGAGGTAGAAAAATGCTGGAAAATCGAAGGTAGACAAAATAATACTGGAGGAAAATCAGCGGGTGAGTGGCAGCTCTATGGAGCGAAGGAAAATAGGCAAACGTTTCGGGCCGAAACCTTCTTCAGACTAGATGGGGAGAAGTTTAAAGGAGGTCGGGAAGTGAAGAAGAAGCAGGTTTTGCACACAGGGGTGGCCGATTATGTGGAATTGTTTGCGAGGTTATGGCGGAGGCAGATAAAAACTGCAACGTTTCCGAGGCTTTGCACAGGCGCTTGGATCGCAAAAGATGTTAGCGGTATACTTGTCTAACGCCTGCAGGGTGGGTGGGATTTACATATTTAGGCATCACGGTCGGATATGGATCGAAGGATGCGCTTCTATGCTGCACGGATTCTGTGGTTTTATTATGATTCTACGTTACTGACAAAGATAATACATTGTATACTATTCATAATATACATTGCTGGCAAAATACAATGAGAACGAAAACATTTTCGATGTCCTTTTAGGAAAGGTTACTGCTGGAGTACTGCAAATAGTTTTAGGTTTGGGAGATTACATCATGAAAACAAGTCCATGGTCCACCGAGTCCACGCGAACATCGTATCACCCATTCGCACAATTTACTATGGTATCCCATTTCCCACCACTTGGGACAATTTACTGAGGGACAAATAACCTACAGACCTGCTCTTCTTAGGGATGTGGGACGCAACCGGACACCCGGAGGGAAGCCACACGGTCACAGGGAGAACGTGCAAACTCACACAGTCTGCACCCGAGATCAAGATTGAACCTGGGTCTCTGGCTTTGCGAGGTATTGACTCTACGACTTTGCTTCTCTTCGTTTAAACGGAACCCTGAAGTGTTTCATAAAATTGATTACCCGGGGTGTCAGAGCGGTGCGGGAGATGAACAAACGAACCACACAACATGGTGTTCAAACTCAAAGAGGAAGACAAGAGCCAAGTCTTCCATTAAGGGTGCCTGGATTATGATATTTTGCAAATCCCCAATCTCAGGGAATGCAAGGAAAATACAAAATTCAGCAACTAAACACACAAACAGCAGAGTTAACTGACTGAAATTGTCCACTCATACGAGTCGTCGTTGGGCGGAAGACACAAAACTGCAGATTCTGAAATCCTGAGCAAAAACGCAAGTACTGGAGGGATCTCATCAGATCTTGGCAGCGTCTGTTGGAAAGGGAATGGCATTCGAGGCGTTCCTATTCAGGACTCCTGAATTTTATTTGGTGGAAGGAAAAATAAAAAATGAGAATTATTCATACACATAATCTTGATAAACGGTGGACCACAGGAATACAGGATGCTGGAGTATTGAGATAAAACAGTAGTGCTGGGAGGAATTTTAGCGAGCAGGCGTTCTGTGAAGGGAAAGGACATGCGACATTTCGGTGGTCAGAACCCTTCTTCAAAGTCAGTAGAACATAGAACATTGAGCTGTAGATCACAAGGAGGCTAATCCTGATACATAATGTAGGTGCTAAACATGATGCCGAAACCATCTCTTAATCTACCTGCGCCATAATTCCATATTCCTCCATTCCATACATATCTACGTGTCTCCCCAAAAGCATCTTCTTAATGCTGACTCTATTTTATTCTATCTCGCCATCAACCCGGGGCGCGTATTCGGGGAACGAATTCTGTCCAGATGCGTTAGCTCAAAAGTACTGATAACTTACTTACTGAAGGCAGCGAACTGGCTGGTGGGTTGGGGGTTTCGTTGCGAAACGTGTTATACACAGGAGCTGTTTGAAATGTAAAGGGAATAAAACCGCCCCAGGATGACATCTCCAAGTTGAGACACGCCGGGAATTAAACTTTCTCGCAGTTTGCTCGCTGTATCGGTCGCTTTGGAGTATCCCAGGATTGAGCAGTAGAGGAAACGACAAGGTCCAAATAGCAAGTGGGGCAGCATTGTTAGGGTCAAAACAGTTTCTCAACACCACTGGAAAGTATAACACGGTTATGCGGGCTGGGTGTCTATTTATATGTGGATGGTAAACACGGCCAGGTGCGCTTTAAACGGCCATAGCTCAAAACCATACATTGGAGTTGTAGCAGGAAAAATTGCTTCTGGTAAACAGGTGTGAAGTGAGATGATAATCAGTAAACTTTGTGGGCTGCTGGAGGCAATGTCTCTCTGGATAATTGAGTTTAATCATATTTTGTTGTGATTAATATTAGTTTGAGTGTGCGGCGAGCGTTTCCTCTGATATTTGGGGAATTGTCTGTCGGCACGGCATTCGAGGAGATAACAAAGTGAGACTGTTTATGAGCACCACGCGGGGTACTTCAGTGTTGTCTTTAGACCGTGAAAGTTGCCAGTTTAAACAAAGACTATTCTTTAACATGGTTGTAAACTAATGTGCATTTCGCAAGAGGGGAGAGGACACATAACTCTTAAAGATAGCGGTGACGGAGGGTCAGGGGGATATGGGAGAAGGCAAGGAACGGGGTATGATTGTGGATGAGAGATCAGCCATGATCACGTTGAATGGCGGAGCTGGCTCGAAGGGCCGATATGGCCTACTCATGCACCTATTGTTTATTGTCTATTGTTATAAAAAAAAAAAGTAAAAGTTCATTTTCTGGATATCTGAAAGAATAAACATGAAATGCTGGAAGAACGGAGGAGGTCAGAAGGCATATGTGGAAAGAGAAACAACGAACGTTTCGTGGCGACGACGTTTCAGCAGAAATTGGAAAGAAATAGAAAGTCTGTTCCACGAAAGTGGGAGCAGGGGATGAAGGAAATAAGGAAACTGGATAACCAACTGTGGCAGTCAGAGGGGCAGCTAAAATCAGACGGAGCATCTCCGACTATGTATCGTGTTGCTGAGGATGTGTAGTGCGTGTAAGACAGCAGCAGCGAGATGGATTATTCAATGAAATGGTGACTCTGGCAACAACAGAAAGATACGGCGTTATCTAAAGTTGGAGAACTGGACGTTGAGTCCCAAAAATTGCATTCAAATTTCACAAGTTGTTAAGTCATTGGAGCAGCCATTCGCCCCATCAAGCCTCCTCCGCCATTCACTCATGGCCGATATTTATTTCCCTCTCAACCCCATTCCCCTGCCTTCTCCCCTGCATTCTGAGTTGTCACTGAAAATACAGTCAGTGATTTTTCGACAGTAATTTAAACCGCCTTAAATGTGGACAGGAACCCAAAAGCAAAACAAAAAAACTCCAGATATTAAACTGCAATTACGCTAAAAGTATACCCAATCTACAAACACTCAGCAGGTAGGACACCATATTTCAAGATTTTCAGAACGATGGTAATATGTACCTTTCATAGCTTTGTCTGCAGTTTTTGGTGATTGTCGACCTGGCGTTTGGACACATGTCCTAGCTGTCCAACCAAAAATACGATTTAGTTCGACATCAGGAACTGCAGATGCTGAAATATATTGAGCAAAACAACGAGAGTGCTGGAATAACATGGCGGGTTCAGGCAGCATTTTTTGGAGACACGTGGACAGGCCATCGCATTAATTTCGGGTCGGGATCATTCTTCAGGCTGATTGTATTCGGGGGGTGGAGAAAGTTGGAATGAGAGTTGGGAGCGGATGGGCAGTGTAATTCGGCAAAGGCTGGAATGAAAAGGAGGCAAAAGTTTGTGAATAAGGAGAGAGAGGAAGCGTGAGTTGTGAGGTCCCGAGGAAGGGACGTGGGACTTCAGCACTTTTTTTTTTTTTTTTTGTGTTTTTGAATAAAATGTTGTTACAGTACTTAGTTCATCCAATAAAGCCTCAATTCACCATCCTTCTCACGTCATATCTTCTGAGCGCTGTTACTGCCTCTCAACAATATCGCGAAAAAAAAAAAAAAGAAAAAAAGTTTCCCCTCACCCCCCCCCCCCCCAAAAACTCTCTCTCGTCAGACATTTTGTAACCAAGAAAAGCAGGTTGCAAGTCCTCCGTTGTAAGCCTAATTTCGGTCAGCATCGCCCTCTTTGAACTGGTTTTGTTCTCCTTGTAGTTTGCTATTCAACATTACGCTGCAGTCTGCAGCAACATTTTGTGTTTTATTTTCTAACTTTAAACTACGTTCCAATTCTAACTACGTTCCAAGTCATCTCACTTATTTTATGTAGTTTATTTCTTCTGTTCTTCTGCTCTCCGCTTAAAACATTAAAACAACCCACTAGGATATTTGTCACAACCTGGCTCGGAAAGGAAGTATGCATTCTCTCTGTGACCCCATGGCTTTGCCCCATCCCACATCTCCGTTCCAGCTTACTCCCCTCATCCAATTGGTGTGAAGAAAGGTACTGACCCGAAATGTCGTCTGTCCATTCCACCGCAGACGCTGCCTGACCCCCTGAGCGCCTCCAACATTTCGTGTTTTGCACAAGATTCCAACATCTGCGGCTCCTTGTGTCAGCACACGAAACTGCTAATGTTAATGATAAGATTAAAACAAGAAACTTACCAGTTCGAAGTTTGATCGTTATTTTATGATGAGTTTACGATGAGGGATTTACGTGAAGAACCCGCTCACGCTGGCAACGGCATACTTCAAAGCAGCGGCATGAAAAACACAGAACACCAAAAGCCGGAGTAAACATAGTAAGGCTCAAAAAGACTTAGAACTACCATTTGATCATTTATTTTATGAGGGTGTGAGCGGAGGGGCACGTAATCCCTCATCGTAACTCCTCATAAAATAACGATCAAACTTCGAACTGGTAAGTTCTTGTTTAATCTTACTATTTTACTTCTGGAGTCACGTGAGTGACTACGTGAAGATTTTAAAGCTTTCTGTGTTTTTTTATGTCGTAGAATCAATCCGTACGACAGTCCGGCTAAGTAAACACATACATGATGAAACACAGAACTAATGTTAGATCATTTCACAATTAACTTTTTAATGGTTTAAAGACCATATAATAACCCTCCTTATATCTGAGGGAAATGATTACAGTGATAAAAGATAGAAGTGACTACACCATTGATTATAGCAATTAATAGTAAACAAAAGCAGGTGATTATAGTGCTCCCAACACCGCGTGTCCAAAGCTTGTCATAGTGTGAACAGGTTTATTGTAGAACTTTGAAAAAGTTTTTCTTTACTCCACCCCTGCGACTTTTTAAAATATGCTCGAGAGGTACGTCCCGCCCTTCGCCGCGGACGTAGCTGCCGCCCTGGTGGAGTGAGATTTGAACACATCAGTGTCTACTCCCGCTCTAAAACCAACACCTGTTTCAACCATTTTGAGATAGTTTGAACTGAAGCTTTTGTGTGTGGTTTTTTGTGCGTAACATTAACGCTTTTTCATTTCCTCAAGGGTGTCAGTAACTTTAATATATTCGTTTATCAAAATGTTTAACCACACACAAAGTAGGATCAATATGATAGCTTGAAAGGTTACCTTTGTTCCAGATCTCCCTGGTCTGCTTTGTTTGATCAACTCGTAAACATAGAACACAACATTATCTGTAGTCACATGCATACAGTCTAAACGCAACATTTATAAAGTTTGCACTCTTTGAGCTGAGACCCATTGACATTAACATGACTAATTTCAATGTCAATCTTCCAATGTCAACCCTTCAATTGGAGTCCCATTGGTCTAAAGTAGCGTAAGTACAATGCTCACATCCCAAATCTCTGTGTATCTTGGTTTGGTGGATTAATATTAAAGATTCCTTTCATGAATCTAGATATTACTGGATGCGACCCAATTGATCTCTGATCAGTCATTAAGCCCTAAAATAGGACGACAAGGCACTGCGTGCAGTGTTAATGGCACTGTAACTTAAATGTTTGCTGAAAATGCAAATTGGCAAGGAATTCCAAAACATTTGCAATATTTACAGTATCATAAGAAATATTTGACTGTGTGCAAAAGTCTTCCCATTTCTTAATATGTGTCATATTGCTTTTGTGTGCTATTGCGCCATGATGCAACCATAACTTCCATAGTTTGGTCCGACAATCCCAGCTCCTGTAGTGGTCTGGTCAAAACCTGCAGATTAACAAATTCATATATCTGCATACAATGGGTAAATCTCTTTAGTTACCGGATTAGTCAAGATATCACTACAGTTAGGAATCGACATATATGGTTCTTTAATCATATTCAGCATTACTGGGAACCAAGGTTGAGTTGGCCAATTTGGAACTACCAACAATCCAGTAGCAGAATCTTGTTCTATCTTCTTCAGGCATCTCTGAATCAAGCAAATGGTGGAAAAGCATAAAGAACATCTTTCCCCAGTGTAATGAAAAAGCATCTACTGCTACTGCATCTGGATCGTGTTCCCAAAGACACATAAGTAGGCAACTGATGATTAAGCCTAGATGCAAACAAATCTATTTCTGGCAACCCAATTGGTTTACAATATTCTTAAATATTGCTGGCTTAAGCATCCATTCCGTATTATCTTTAAAAATCTGGACCTTTCATCTGCTACCCACATTGTCCTTACCCGGAATGTAGCTTGCTGAAATCCATATTTGGCGACCATTTCAACCATTGCCATATCTCATTGGCCAGACAATCACATGATACTGACCTAACTCCCCCCATGTGATTAATGTATGCAACAGCCGTTTTATTGTCTAACTGTATTAAAACATGTAGACCTTGTTTAGCACAACATATGCTTTAAGTCCCATAAAAAGCACCCAATAACTCAAATAGTTAATACCATTAAACCTGAAGAAACGCTTCTTCTTGAGCTTTCCATCTACCTCCACAAACTGGAGGACGAATCTGTAGCCCCCCATCCGAGAGCACTAGCATCCGTTTGTAAAACCATTTCAGGTTGTTTAATCATGATTATTCTTTAGCAGCTTGTGGGACATTTTCAACCCACCATTGTAATTCCAACACGGCTTCTTTTGTTAATTGCATAGCCTGTCAAAGTGACCTGCCTTCTCTTTAAGAGCCCTTATTTTGTCCCTTTGAAGATTTTGATATGTAATGGACCAACTTCCACTGCCGGAAATGCTGCTACCAGTTTCCCAATGGTTTTCGCCACTTCTCAGGATGGAGGGATAAGGTTTGTGAATGAGGTAATTAACAGTCATCAAGATGTCATTGGCCTTCTCTGTTGGTAAAGTAACTAACATAGTCACTGAGTTAATTACAAACCCCAAAAAAGTTAATTGATTGTGCTGGCTGCAGCTGGGACTTAATTGGATGAATCAAAAACCCTAGCTTTTCAAACAAAGCTTTAGTAACTGAAACTGAGTGCTCAGCTGACTCTTGAGTATCACTAATGATCAGACCATCATCCAGATAAGCCATAACAATGTGTTTTCTGTGCTCTTAATTGGGCTAAAACTGGTTTTCAACAGTTTTGTAAAGAGTCTAGGAGCCGAAACTCAATCCATTTGGTAAAGTTTTACTGCCATAATTGTCCCAGCCAATTAATTTTTAAATACCTCCTGAAGCATTGATGAATTGCTACAGAATAATAGGCATCCTTCAAATCAAATCTTAGCCATATAACACCTGCTGAGATAAGATATTTTACAGTACTGAATGTCTCCATCTTAAAATGTTTGTATTCTACAAACTTATTCAGATCTGTAAGGTCCAGAATAATTCTGCAACCACCATCTTTTTTATCTTCTTCGAAATATATAGAGACGAATTGATGCTTATACAGTTCATAAGTCTTTTCATACGCCTTTTCCAGATAATTTGTCATTTTCCACATTATCTCCATTCTTTCCTCTGCAGAAAACACATAAGCATTAAGCAGGTCTATTCTGTACAGGGAGGATTAACCCCCTTCTTTAAAATAATAATGGCTCCCGAAAAACTGCTTGTAATACATATCGATCAGAAGTAATGTTAAGCCAGGCATTATAAAATTTTGCAATCTCCCTCCAACTGGAGAGTCATCCACAGTTTCTTTAAGTATATAAGTCTTTAATACCTCTCCGTATGAGCGTGGTGGTCTCCTTCTTCCCGAATACAGAGAAGCACTGCCTGCACAGCACGTAGTATTTTCGTGACAAACTTTGCTTCTATAACGTGAATCGAAACCCCTTCGGGTCGAAAAACCCCTTCTTTGTCCAAAAACAAAAGGTTTAACATTGCTAAATATTTAGCTTCTTCATCCAACTCTTTCAGCTGATTCGGCAGATTTTCTCCAAACAGGGGGGGGGGGGGGGGGGGGGGGGGGAGGGGGGGGGGGGGGGGGAAATACCCAGGAGCTTGAACTCCACTTTCTTGACACAGGCTTGCAAATCTAGGGTGAATATGGGCCGAATCGCCATTTTCCTCATGCAATTAATTTCATAGAATGAATTACATAATAGGCCCAAAGTATCCTTTTGAATCTTTTTCATTTCCAGATTCTCCATTTGCCTGCCATAGGCCGTAATGGGCAGCAGAAATTAATTTGAGCACCTTTTGAAACTTCACTTCTACGGCTCTCATACTTGGAGTCATAGACGTCCATATCATCGGATTCACCGTAGGTACTTCCAATGAGGCACAATTTCTTGGAGCTTTATATAATTCTGATGTTTCATTCATCACAGAATTGTGAAGTTGGTGAGATACCATATAATTTTATGTTTGCAGCTAGGATTCTTCCATAGCCGCACCACTTCCTTCAGGTATAGCAAAATCTTGTGCTATCCCAGGCACATTAGGCCTTTTCTTTTTACTTTGTGGTGTGCTTTCAAAAGCCATATAGCCACCAGCAGGGTCTGCCTTCTGCAGCCCTAAATCAATTGGGATATCATCCCATGAGACTTCTTCCAGCCCAAATCCTGGGTCCGGAGTATCATATTCCCAACTTGGCCCACAGCCATATTCATCATATTCAAACCCCTCAGGGATTTTTTGGGATTCATCTGGGTACTCTGACCCTTGTCTCATTATTGTTTGGAGAACTTTCTCCATATGCTCCATTTTTAGCCATATAGTTTTATTGTCTGGGGTCTTTCAATATCAGAATCATCAGAAACCCACGGGCCTCTCAGATTTCTTTTTGCATTTTTTAGGAACATTTTCCTCCGTGGTTATTATTTCTGGACAATCTGGAAACTCACTATCGGGTAAAAATCGGCGGCCAACGGTATCGGAACCGGGTCCGCACTAACTTCGGGGGGTACCCCTTTTTTCTTTCTATAACGGCCCCCCCTCCTGTCCCTCCCCGTACCCCCGTCACTTGCCCGTACTTCCCCCCTGCACCGGGAACTGGTATCTTCCCCCCCCAGCCCCACGCTCCACCCGGCCGTTACCCACTTGAGTACCCCTCGAAACGTTACCTTTTCCCCGATTTCTCTATTTTTTTTTTCCTGGTGGTCCTCCTCCTAAAATCACGTGCTCAATCATTCCCCCCCTACCGCATCCCGTGTTGCGCGTAAGGGGGGGGGGGCGTTTTAATAAAGTTTACATTTGCCCCCCCGCCCCGCCTACCAGGCCCCCATTGGGCTGGGAACATGCGCCTAAAAAACGCGGTTTTTCGTTTGCTGGAGCCCCACCTAACCTAAAAAAAAAAAAAATAAAACGCCCCGGTCTAACTGCACTTACCTGCGGCCGTTCCGACCACTGCCGAGGAGCTGTTTCCTTACTGCAGCTCCTCCTCGCGCCGTCAGCGTTGACGTCATGCGTTGCCAGCGTGAGGCGGGTTCTTCACGTAGTCACTCACGTGACTCCGAAGTAATGTTAATGATAAGGTGGTGGGACCAGACCTGCAGGCTTGACCTAACGACTTGGATAAGGACATCTGACCCAAATAAAACAATAGACAACGCTGGAAACGCGCAACGGGTCAGGTGGCATTTGTGGAAACAGAAACACGACGTTTCAGACGAGGGACAGATATACCATTTTGGATACTGTTGGGGAAGATGGCTCATCAGGGCAAAGCAGCAGCAGCCAAGTTCATGGCACCATTGGTGGCTCTGTGGAACAGGAGGGTGGAAAGAAGAGTGGAAGGGCTATTGTAATAGGGGATTCAATAGTAAGGGGAATAGATAGGCGTTTCTGCGGCCGCAAACGAGACTCCAGGATGGTATGTTGCCTCCCTGGTGCAAGGGTCAGGGATGTCACTGAACGGCTGCAGAACATTCTGGAGGGGGAGGGTGAACAGCCAGCTGTCTTGGTGCACATTGGCACCAACGATATAGGTAAAAAACGGGATGAGGTCCTACAAGGCGAATTTAGGTGCTAGGAGATAAACTTAAAAGTAGGACCTCAAAGGTAATAATCTCTGGACTCCTACCAGTGCCACGTGCTAGTCAGAGTAGAAATAGGAGGATATTGCAGATGAATACGTGGCTCGAAAAATGGTGCAAGGGAGAGGGATTCAAATTTCTCGGGCATTGGAACCAGTTCTGGGGGTGGGACCAGTACAAAAAGGACGGTCTGCACCTGGGCTTGAAGGGAACCAATGTCCGTGGGGGAGTGTTTGCTAGTGCTGTCAGGGAGGATTTAAACTAATGTGGCAGGGGGATGGGAGCATGAGCAGAGAGACAGAGGGATGTAAAATGAGGGTAGAAGCAATAGGTAGCAAGGTGAAAAGTAAAAGTAGCAGGCAGAAAAATCCAGGGCAAAAATCAAAAAGGGCCACTTTTCAAGGTAATTGTATAAGGGGTAAGAGTGTTGGATAAACAAGCCTGAAGGCTTTGTGTCTCAATGCAAGGAGCATTCGTAATAAAGTGGATGAGTTGAATGTGCAGATAGTTATTAATGAATATGATATAGTTGGGATCACGGAGACATGGCTTCAGGGTGACCAAGGCTGGGAGCTGAACATCCAGGGATATTCAATATTCAGGAGGGATAGACAGAAAGGAAAAGGAGGTGAAGTAGCGTTGCTGGTTGAGAGGAGATTAACGCAATAGAAAGGAAGGACATTTGCTTGGAATACATATAATGTGGAATCGATATGGGTAGAGCTGCAAAACACTAAGGGGCAGAAAACGCCCGTGGGAGTTGTGTACAGGCCACCTAACAGTAGTAGTGTAGGTGGGGATGGCATCAAACATGAAATTAGAAATGCGTGCAACAAGGGTAAAACAGTTATAATGGGTGACTTCAATCTACATATCGATTGGGTGAATCAAATTGGCAGGGGTGCAGAGGAAGAGGATTTCTTGGAATGTATGCGGGTTTTCTAAACCAACGAGAGAGCAGGCTATTCTAGACTGGGTACAATAATGAGGAAGGGTTAGTTAGCAGTCTTGTTGTACATGGCCCCCTGGGCAGAGTGACCATAATATGGTTGAGTTCTTCAATAGGATGGAGAGTGACATTGTTAATTCAGAACCAAGCGTTCTGAACTTAAAAAAGGTAACTTTGAGGGTATGAGACGTGAATTAGCCAAGATAGACTGGCAAGTGATTCTTAAAGGGTTGACGGTGGATATGCAATGGAAGGCATTTTTAAATGGGTGACTGCATGGGTGAACTACAACAATTGTTCATCCCAGTTTGGCAAAATAATAAATCAGGGAAGGTAGTGCATCCGTGGATAACAAGGGAAATCAGGGATAGTATCAAAACTAAAGATGAAGCATACAAATTAGCCAGAAAAAGCAGCCTACCAGGGGACCGGGAGAAATTCAGAGTCTAGCAGAGGAGGACAAAGTGCTTAATTAGGAAAGGGAAAATAGATTATGAAAGAAAACTGGCAGGGAACATAGAAACGGACTGCAAAAGTTTTTTACAGATATGTGAAGAGAAAAAAGTTTAGTTAAAACAAATGTAGGTCCCTTGCAGTCAGAAACTGGTGAATTGATCATGGGGAACAAGGACATGACCAATTGAATAACTACTTTGGTTCTGTCTTCACTAAGGAAGACATAAATAATCTGCCGGAAATAGCAGGGGACCGGGGGTCAAATGAGATGGAGGAACTGAGTGAAATCCAGGTTAGCCGGGAATTGGTGTTAGGTAAATTGAATGGATTAAAGGCCAATAAATCCCCAGGGCCAGATAGGCTGCACCCCAGAGTATTTAAGGAAGTAGCCCCAGAAATAGTGGATGCATTAGTGATAATTTTTCAAAACTCTTTAGATTATGGAGTAGTTCCTGAGGATTGGTGGGTAGCTAATGTAACCCCACTTTTTAAAAAGGGAGGGAGAGAGAAAACGGGAATTACAGACCAGTTAGTCTAACATCGGTAGTGGGGAAAATGCTAGAGTCAGTTATTAATGATGGGATAGCAGCACATTTGGAAAGTGGTGAAATCATTGGACAAAGTCAGCATGGATTTATGAAAGGTAAATCATATCTGACGAATCTTATATAATTTTTCGAGGATGTAACTAGTAGAGTGGATAATGGAGAATCTGTGGATGTGTTATATCTGGACTTTCAGAAGGCTTTCGACAAGGCCCAACATAAGAGATTAGCATTCAAACTTAAAGCACACTGTATTGGCGGTTCAGTGTTGATGTGGATAGAGAACTGACTGGCAGACAAGAAGCAAAGAGTAGGAGTAAATGGGTCATTTTCAGAATGGCAGGCAGTGACTAGTGAGGTACCGCAAGGCTCAGTGCTGGGACCCCAGCTATTTACAATATATATTAATGATCAGGATGAGGGAATTGAATGCAACATCTCCAAGTTTGCGGATTACACGAAGCTGGGGGGCAGTGTTAGCTGTGAGGAGGATGCTAGGAGGCTGCAAGGTGACTCGGATAGGTTGGGTGGGTGGGCAAATGCATGGCAGATGCAGTATAATGTGGTTCAATTGAGGTTATCCACTTTGGCGGCAAAAACAGGAGGGTAGACTATTATCTGAACGGTGGCCGATTAGGAAAAGGGGAGATGCAACTAGACCTGGGTGTCATGGTACACCAGTCATTGAAAGTAGGCATGCAGGTGCAGCAGGCTATGAAGAAAGCGAATGGTATGTTGGCATTCATAACAAAAGGATTTGAGTACAAGAGCAGGGAGGTTCTACTGCAGTTGTACAGGGTCTTGGTGAGGCCACACCTGGAGTATTGCGTACAGTTTTAGTCTCCTAATCTGAGGAAAGCCATAGAGGAAGTACAGAGAAGGTTCACCAGACTGATTCTTGGGATGGCAGGACTTCCACATGAAGAAAGACTGGATAAACTCGGCTTGTACTCGCTGGAATTTAAGAGATTGAGGGGGGATCTTATAGAGACTTACAAAATTCTTTAGGGGTTGGACAGGCTAGATGCAGGAAGATTGTTCCCGATGTTGGGGAACTCCAGAACGTGGGGTCACAGGTTAAGGATAAGGGGGAAGTCTTTTAGGACCCAGATGAGAAGATCGTTTTTCACACAGAGAGTGGTGAGTCTGTGGAATTCTCTGCCACAGAAGATAGTTGAGGCCAGTTCATTGGCTATATTTAAGAGGGAGTTGTGGCTAAAGGGATCCGAGGGAATGGAGAGAAGGCAGGTACAGGATACTGAGTTGGATGATCAGCCATGATCATATTGAATGGCGGTGCAGGCTCGAAGGGCCGAATGGCCTACTCCTGCACCTATTTTCTATGATTCTATGATTATATGAAACCCGAGAGATATGGAAATCTTTTAAAGAAGGGACTGCAGATGCTGGAGAATCGAGGGTACACAAAAAGCTGGAGAAACTCAGCGGGTGCAGCAGCATCTAAGGAGCGAAGGAGATAGGCGACGTTTTGGGTCGAGACCCTTCTTCAGACTGGTCAGGGATCAGGGAAACGAGAGATATAGACGGTGATGTGGAGAGATAAGGAACAATGAATGAAAGATATGCAAAAAAGTATCGATGATAAAGGGAACAAGCCATTGTAAGCTGTTTGTGGTGTGAAAATGAGAAGCTGGTGCGACTGGGGTGGGGGAGGGAGATAGAGATAGAGGGAATGCCAGGGCCCGAGGGCTGAGGGAGAGGTGGGAAGGGGAGGAGACAGAAAGATATGGAAATCTTTCCGATTCTCAATCCTGGTTTTGGCAGCTCAGTTTTCACTTCATCCGAAGCAGAGATGGGCTGATGTTAATGGGGTCAATGGACAGTGCACGAAAACAATTCTGAGATACAATATCAAATATCAAATATCGTTTCTGTTCAAGTCCATAGTCGCTTCTGGTGGCCTTAGTCGGTCGTATTTTGCGGTCATTACACTCTTTAAAACTCTCTTAAACTTGTCATTCACAAATTACCCTTCACATCGCTTGTGTTTCTGACAAACACCTTTATAAAAATTGAAGCAAAGCTGCAGATGTTAAAACGCTGAAACAAACCCCGGGAAGTGGGGACCAGAGGAACACACCCTCCACCCGTCTTTCTGTATCGCTTACCCGTTGTACACGTTGTAACACCTCTCCTTCACCTCTTCCCCTCCCACCGCCCCTGGACACAGACATTCCTTTCCAGATGGCGCAGCGTTGATTATAGAAGTTGGGAGGTCATGTTGCAGTTGTATAAGACGTTGGTGAAACCGCATTTAGAGTATTGTGTTCTGTTCTGGGCACCATGTTATAGGAGAGATATTGTTGAGCTTGAAAGGGTTCAGAAAAAAATTACGAGGATGTTGTCTGGACTAGAGGAACCGAGATATAGGGAGAGATTGAGTAGGCTGGGTCTCTGTTCCTTGGAGCGACAATGAATGAGGGGTGATCTTCTTGAGGTGTATAAAATAATAAGAGGAATAGTTCGGGTAGATGCCCAGAGTAGGGGAATCGAGGGACAGAGGACATAGGTTCAATGTGAAGGGGAAAAGATTTAATAGGAATCTGAGGGCTAACTTTTTCACACAAAGGGTGGTGGGTGTATGGAGGAAGCTGCCAGAGGAGGTAGTTGAGGCTGGGACTATCCCAAGGTTAATGAACAGTGATCCCAAGGTTAATGAACAGTGAGACAGATACACGGATAGGAGAAGTTTGGAGGGCAGGCAGGTGGAACTAGTGTAGTTGGGACGTGTTGGCCGGTGTGGCAAATTGGGCAGAAGGGCCTGTTTCCACATTGTATCACTCTATAGCCCTATAACTCTATGACCACTTGCACCTATTCTAATCTGTTGCAAATACAAGGAACGTTCAGGAAGACGACAGGGCTCAGGGGTTGGTCATTGAACTCGCGGGGTTGCTCAGCAGCGCCCCCAATGGAAGGCCAAAGGCAACAACTTCCGGATTTCCGCGTTTAACGACGCCGCAAATACCGCGAACATTGAGGAACAACGGCGAAACCTGTATCCACTCACCCAGCGTTAGGGCAGCGGCCGTTTGCTGCATTGTGCCCATTGCCGCCGGAGGTATCCTTCCTAAGTCGCCCTGCCTCGGTCCGCATAGTTTCAGGTGAGATATTCCGGCGCAATATCCAAATGCTTTTTACAAAAGGCGATGTTTCAACTAATAAGCACACAAAGTGCTGCAGCAACTCAGTGTGTCGGGCAGCATCTATGGAGAACATGGACAGGTAACGTTTCGGGTCGAGACCCTTCTTCAGACTGATGCTGGTAGAGGGAGGGGAAAGCTGGAAGGGAGATGAGAACAGGACAGAGCCTGGAGGATACAGGTGAGGGTGTTTTGGTTCGGTCGATGGTTGGACACGTGGGCCAGATATAACGCGATATAAATTGTGAGATTAGGATAGAAGACGTGCGAATTGTGAAGCTCACAACTTAAAGGTATGAACACTGAATTCTCCAAATATTCAAACCGCTGGGTTGGAAGTTTCCCAAGCGGAATACAAGGTGCGGTTCTAATAGTTTGCGTGTAGCCTCACCTTTGGAGGGGGCCCAGGACAGATATGACAGTACAGGAATGAGAAGGGGAATTGATATGGTTCGCAACCAGGATATCAGGCTGACCTTCTGCTCGAATTTAGAAATACAGCGCGGAAACAGCCCCTTCGGCCCACCGAATCCGCGCTGACCAGCGATCCCCGCACACTAACACTATCCTACGCACGTGAGGGACAATTTGCACATACACCAAGCCAATTAACCCACAAACCTGCACGTTTTTGGAGTATGGGAGGAAACCGAAGATCTCGGAGAAAACCCATGCGGTCACGGGGAGAACATACACACTCCGTACAGCCAGCACCCGTAGTCGGGATCGAACCCGGGTCTGCAGCAACTCTACCGCTGCGCCACCACGTGAACAGAAACGCGTTGTTCTGTTTCGGTACATATGACTATTAAATGCTCTTGACCCTTGTCTCTTGACCCATTCCCATTCGGTCGAATTGTTCCCCTTCCCCCAATTCTCTTCCACACACATCCCTTTCTCTGGATTCACAATTCGACCCTTTTTCTTTTTATCTCACACCTTTTGTCTCCATCTCTGGACTTTGTCCAACCATCTACCTATTACTCTCCTCTCCCCTTCACCTGTATCCACACCTTGCCAGGCTTTGCCCTGCCCCTCCTTTGCTTCGACTCCCGCCCCTTCCCCCCATCAGAATCAATCTTAAGAAAGACCTGAAACGTCCCCTACCTATGTTCTCCAAAGATGCCCCCTGACCCGCTGTTATTCCAGCACTTTTTGTTTTTTTTTCGTAAACCAGTAACTTCAGTTCCTTATGTCGTGTTTTTCAACTAACGCGAGCCTATATTGTGCGGCATTGGTAATAACTCCCCGGGACCTCTCCCATCTCGGATGGTGAAAGCGCGTCTTCTCTGTCAGTGGTTTAAGATCCAACCTGAGTCTGAAATGACTCGACCCGAAACGTCACATCTTCCTTTTCTCCAGAGATGCTGCCTGACCCGCCGAGTGACTCCAGCATTTTGTGTGTATCTTCAGTGTAAACCAGCATCAGCTTTTCCTTCCCACCCAACCTGATTAATGCCGGTATAGCCGTTGCAGGAGGAAAACCCTGACATCAGCGCGACAGAACAAGTCAAAGTAGCTCTCTCTATCGCCAAAATGACTGCTTAGGGCCTCATTTATTTGTGGTCAGTCATGTCTTCAGAAGCTTGATTATACCTCATTCAATTACATAAGACGTTGCAGCAGTTTTGGTGGGTTTACATGGGCTCCAGGATGGTCCTGTTACACGGTCTCATTTTCTGAAAAAAGAATATTGTTTAGTGCACCATTATTAGGTCTTCGGGAATGATTTAAATCTACAGCATTCCCAGTCTGCAACATACCTCAGCCAACATGCAGCAAATAAAACACTGGAGGAAGCCAGCAGGTCCAACAATACAGCCACAGGGCGACAAGGAATTGCCGATGCTGGAATCCTGAGGAAAACACAAAATGCTGGAGTAACTCAGCGGGCCAGATTGAATCTCTGGTTAGGCCACGCGACGTTGTGGGTCAAGACTTCAGACTGGTGATGGGGGATTGTGGGATGGGGAGGGGGGGGGGGTGGGTGTTGGAGAGAAGAAAGCTGGAAATGCGAACAGGAAGAACCACGCGTGGCAGGTAGTCCAAGTGCAGGGTCATGCCAATGCATCTGGGCAGGGAATGTAGGGAGAAGATGGCTACTGTAAAGGGGTGGGGGTGGGGTGAAATAGGGTCTGGGAGGCGACAAGTTGAACTAGGTGAGGTCAGGGATGAGGGCTAGGTGGAGCCAGGTGGTGGAGGAAATGTGAAAGATTGTGACAGAGGCTGCAGTGTGATTGGTGGTAGGAACAAAATGCTGGAGCAAATCAGCGAGACAGGCAGCATCTCTGGAGTGAAAGAATGGGTGACGTTTCGGGTCGAGACCCTTCTTCAGGCAGGTGTGAAAGGTGGTAGTCTCTTGTATGGCTCTATGGTCTGAGTTCTCGTCGCCTGCCTTTGGTTTCGCCTGCACCCCCATATTCTCTATCGTGCTCGTTTGTATTTCACTTGATTCCAGTAAATCTCGATGTATTGTGGAAGATTGGCTGAAGAGGGGGCCTGACTTGAAACGTCGCGTATGTATGTCTTCCGTGGATGCTGCCTGACCGCTGAGTTCCTTCGGAACTTTGTTTTGCTCAACATCTCAACATTTGCAGTTTCTGGTGCCGCTGGTCAATTGTTACTTTAATCTTCACGTCCACACATTAAACAACAACCATTCCTATACGTGCAAAAGAAGAATGCTTCGCAACTTTTTCATTGAAAAACAGTAACAATTTGAAAGATTAACCCAGTATGTGAATACGTGCTTAACTTTAATGTTACAAATACAGAAATCGCAGTTGGGCAATGAACATGTTTGGGTGTTTGGTCGCCGCACGAACCGCCTGAGAGAGAGTCATAGAAGAGGCATAGAGTTACACACCACGGCAACATGCCACTCGGCCCAATTTGCCCGCTGGTCCTCGATCTCCCTATGCTGGGCAAAATACTGTGCATTTACCCGATCTATTCATCCCATGGGCTTGTACACCTCTATAATATCAACCCTCAGCCTCCTAGCTTATCCAACCTCTCTTTATGGCTCAGGTCCTCGAGACTTGGCAAACTTCATAGTAATTATTTTCTGTACCATTTTCAGCTTAACAATATATTCTACCCATAGCTAGCTTGACCCACCCGTCGCTCACTTTTGCCAGTTTAGTTTGGACTTGAGTTTGAACATCAGGTAATAAAGTTATACTGATATGGCCACTGACATGGCACTGAAGAGTAATTGACGTTCTGGAAAGAACATACTAACTCTTTCGGTCCAAAGAGAACATTGTGTTTTGTGATAACGTTGTCGAAAACAAAGTCATCTCCCAATAATAAAAAAAGAAACTAGTTGTACTATTATGCAACATTTGTAATCCAAAGTCATTGTTGAAATTGTTTTCGAACTTCAGATGTTGCAAAGACTCGAGGTCCAGAGCTACTGGGAGAGTTTGGGCAGGATCAAATCCCTTGGAAAGCAGGAGGATGAGTAATCTTGCAGAGGTGTATAAGATCATGAGGAGAATAGATAGGGTTAATAGACAGTCTTTTACCCAGAGTAGGGGAGTCAAGAACCAGAGGACATAAGTTTAAGGTAAGAGGGGAAAGATATAACAGGAACCTGAGGAGCAACTTTTTTCACACAAAGGTAGTGGTTTATGGAACGAGCTGCCCGAGGGGGTAGCTGAAGCAGGTACAATTAACAACGATTAAAAATACATCCAGACAGGTACTTGGGATAGGAAATGTTTTGAGTGTTAAGGGCGAAACGTGGTGGATTGGACTAACTTTGACGGGACTTCGTGGTCGTCAGGGACGATTTGGGCCGAAGAGTCTGTTTCCCAGCCATACGACTTTATAATTCTATGACACAAATAAAAAGTAGCGAGGATAAACAAAGGACAAGTGGTGAACAGCCAAGGTTTTGTAGAACGTCGTCAGTGACCTATGCGGTAACACCCTACACAGTCTTGCTTGAACAAGGAACTGCAGATGCTGGAATCTTGAGCAAAATACAAAAATGCTGGAGGGACTCGATGGGCCAGGCAGCATATGTGGAGGGGATGGGCAGGTGAAATTTCGGGCCAGCATACTTCTGCAGACGGACGCAATACGTCGCCTGTCCATTCCCTCCACAGATGCTGCCTGGCCCACCGAGTTTCTCCAGCACTTTGTATTTTCCCTTCAGGACTTTGATTTTTGTAAATAGATTGGAGTCAATTTGCTGGCGCTAAGTTCGACTCCTAGACAGAATGTGTTAAATCATGATTAACACAGAACTTCAATACATAGTTATCCTGTGATGTTACTTTGCATTTTGTTTTGCTTTATTTTCATGTTTCTGGAAGTGTCAAGGCAAGGTCAACGTGTACAACCCGCGTGCAAATATGTGCAATTAATATTTTAGGCATCTATATGTGTTAAGTCTCAAGTCCCCCTCCACCAAGTGGGATAGAAATTCATCCCTGGTGTAAGAGGTAGATGTTTAACTCTTAACTGGCATCTGCTGCCAATATTATCTTTATCTATACGGTTCATAAACAGCGGCAGCGAGCGAAGGCGAATTTGTCACCCTCTAAGCATATGGTAAAGACCCGTTCTCCCAATGTGCAAGCCCGTAGTGGCTTTCTTATCAGTTTATCCAGCCTTGGAATAGCTACAAGTGAAGCATGCGCTGTCAGCAAGAGAGATGTGATGTTCCTCATAATATTACAATGTCACAAGTGGCCCATTTCCTTCCTCTCAGGGTGACGCGCTGCCAGAACTCTTGAGCTAACATGGTGGAACACCCAGAAGCTATGCTGTCGCCCGCTCAATGTTCTATCAACCTAAAGCACGACGATTTACTCAACGCCAAAGCTTTCTATTAAACATTGCATTTCAGGCGATTACCTCCTTGGGTGAGTATTATCTTAAGCATGTCCTAGATATGAATAAATGGCGCCGAATTCGCCAGTTTGTACGTTCTCCCTGTGACCGCGTGGGTTTTCTCCGGGTGCTCCGCTTTCTTCCAACAGCACAAAGACGTTCAGATCTGTAGGTTAATTGGCTTTGGTAAGATTGTAAATTGTCCCTAGTGTGGAAGATAGTGCTAGTGTACGGGGTGTGATCGTTGGCCGGCAGGGTCTCACTGGGCCGAGTGGCCTGTTTCCACGCTGTATCTCTAAAGTCTAAAGTAAAGTCTAAAGTTCTCGCTGCTCGGTTGATAGAGGACAGTAATGTTGGCGCCTTTAGGTCTGCGGGTAGTAAGGGCGTCATTAAGGTGTAGAGAAACGCAACTCGCTCCAGAACAGGACCCGGCCAGTAGTGTGTGAAGGCGTAGTACGTGAACAATGCGGCCAGATAGGAGACACAAAGGACTGCAGATGCTGGTTTACAAAATAAAAGGATATGAAGTGCGGGAGTAACTCAGGCAGCACCTCTGGAGAGCATGGATAGCCAACGTTTCTGGTCGGATCCGGTCCTCAGACTGATTATAGTGTTGTGGTGGTAGTGGGGGGGGGGGGGGGGGGGGGGGGCGGTTAGGAAGGTGGAAGGGAAATGGGGCAACAAAGTCAAGCAAATGTTAAGTGAAGACGGAGTCCCTTGTACTTCTGATGCTGAAAACATGCAATTATCACTGACGTGGCGGTAATTGATTTTAAGTCACATTTCATTGCTATTGACAGACAACCTCTATTTTACATAGGCGGATGTCCCTGCGCGTGTAGCTGAAGAGAACTGTGCGTTTCCAATCGTAGGGAGAGCCCTGGAAGGGCAGACCGTCCGGACAATGGCCATCTAGGTAACATCACTGAACGAAAGTCTTGAGCCACATCCTCGACTGTCCAGCCATGGCATCCTCCATCGACAAGCGACAGGACAAGGAGGCAGATTCACAGGACGTTGCCAACGTGTCGAGGGTGTCAATGGGGTCTTTGCCGGGCGGATCACACAGCGCAACCCTCGGCGAAGATCAGGCCAGAAGAGAAAGTGAGAGGGCTGTTCACGGGCAGAGAGCAGAGAATCCATTGCTTCCCCCAGAGTATCGAAGGACGCCGAGCCCGCCTTCCATTGAGTATCTGTGTCACATTGAGGCAGCGGAGGTTGCTTTTCGGCGAGTGGTTGAGAGGATGGGCGAATGGGAGGAGAGAATCAACTGTATCTCCAATCGATTACAGCAAGTTTGCTGCCATATTCAGGGAACCACGGAGACCGAGACAGAGCAGGAAAACATCCGCCAACAAGGCACCGGAGGCAACATCTGAGTAATTTCATGGAACTGCAACAATCGGTTTCCAAACAACGCTGACAACATCTACATCCTGTCTACAAGATAGCAATGATTAAAATGTTAAAATACTTCGATAGGTTACATGCAGCAAATGACACTTCCACGGTTGAGTGACTGCTAAACATAAGACCAAAAAATGATTTATGCTAGTTACAGTGGAATTAAAATAATGACTTTTCTTTTCACCAAGAGGCTAATGGGTGTTTCCGGCTCTCTCATTCGGAACTATGTTGGCGCTGTGGAACAAATGGATTTCTCTCGAGTGAATTTTACGTATCTGTACTCTGCCTGGACGTAAACGGCTCCGGTGACGAAGGCAGTGGAAGGGTGGATGTCACATTTGTGTGCAAGACTCGAGACCTTAGATTGTAAAGTAACAAGGGGTCCACTGATTTCAGAAAACATATATTCCTTTCCATTGTAAGAAGTATCTTGAGGTGCCATGGGGATGTCTGGTACTGTGAGCCACTCAATACTCTGTACAGAACACGATGCCATGTTAAACTAATCTCCTCTGTCTGCCCATGTTCCGTATCCTTCCATTCCATGCACATCCACGTGCCTCTCTAAAAGTCTCCTAATCGTCACTAAAGTGTCTGCCACCACCACCACCCCTGGCAACGCGTTCGTGACACTCACCAACTTTGCTCCTCTGACCCTAGAGCGATGCGCTCCAGTCTTGGGCATGTCTACTTTGGGATAAAGGTTCTAACCTTATCTATGCCTCCCTGGTCTTCTATCAAATCTCCCCTCAATCTCCATCTAAATTTGTCCAGCCTCTCTCTGTAGTTAACCCACCCCCCCCCCCCCCCCCCCAATTCGGACTCCCTTCTGATAAACGTATATACCGTCTCCAAAGCTTCCACATCCCTCCTGTGACGGAGCGATTGGAGCCTCACGCAAAACACTAAATATGGCCTCATCACTCTTATACTGAATGTTTCGACCGATGAAGGCAAACATACATTCTTTACCGCTCTATCTACTTGTGTTGCCAGAGCACCTCCTCTCGCAGCGGAACTGGCAAGGAATAATTACTTTTGAAGGCTAACAACTACAGCCGGTAGAATTGATCGATGCGCTGTAAACGTATTTGTCGATTGGATCATTTGGTAAATATGCTGTTCTCTGAAATAAAGACGGACCATAATGCAGGTCCCTGTTTGGATTATTGTGTGTTTCTTTTTTGAGATTTTTGAGGCGGGGGGGGGGGGGGGGGGGGCAGTGGTAGGCTTGGTCTTTGAGCGATGGTGACGTCAGAGGGGTGGGCGAAACAACAATTACATTTCGTTTGGAATAATTAAGTTATTGAATGTACACGGCAATGAAACGGATCCGTCTTTTCCAACTAAAAACATTCCTCTTCCATGTCCACACTCTCAATTATTTCTCACGTCCTCTTCCGAAAGTACCCTTTACCTGACTAACGATATGGACGGTAGAACCCGTATTCTCATATCTTACCTGTGACCAATTCAGTCTTTGATCTTTTCATGAAACCTGACCAGTTCGAATATTTGAGTCCGTGAGATATTTTGTTTTTGATTATGGCACTGGAAACGGCAACAGGTTTCCATTTTGTTGGGTTTCATCTATACCATTAGGTAAGTACAATTGTCAAATTGAAGCTTTCTAGTTTTGTCTTATTTTTCAATTTAGATTATAGATTGTGAAATGTGCGCCCGACGTCACACATTTAAGCTAACTATGGAGTGAAAATTTGAAACCCCCCCCCCCCCCCCCCCCCCCCCCCCGCTCAAAAGGAAACTGAATGCAAAATAGTGTTATATCCTGGGACTAAACGTAAACCCTTGCTGTCTCCTCCCCTTCCAACGTCTCCCTCAGCCCTCGGGCCCTGGCATTCCCTCTCTCTCTATCTCTCTCCCCCACCCTAGTCGCACTAGCTTCTCATTTTCACACTACAAACAGCTTACAATGGCGTGTTCCCTTTATCATCGATACTTTTTTGCATATCTTTCATTCATTGTTCTTTATCTCTCCACATCACCGTCTATATCTCTCGTTTCCTTGATCCCTGACAAGTCTGAAGAAGGGTCTCGACACGAAACGTCGCCTATCTCCTTCGCTCCTTAGATGCTGCTGCACCTGCTGAGTTTCTCCAGCCTTTTGTGTACCCACTAAACGTAAAAACCCATTTTACACTATCGACAGAAGTACAATTACACCCATCAATTCTGATCAAAGGAAAACAAAATACGTGTTTATACACAAGAGTGCCATGGATTGTTAACTCAGTTGCAAATGATTAGTTATCTCATCTTCACTGTTAGTGATAATTGCAAATACAAAGTTAACTCAATCTATAAACTCAAGGGGATTTCACTGAAATGCTTCACCCTTTGGCGCGGCGCATTGGGATTATTTGGCAATGGAACAACGTTCGGGAATGGGAGGAAGCAATTTAGGACGAAACATAAAGTGGTGGAGGAACTCTGCGGGGCCAGGCAGCATTTCAGGAGGGAATGGACAGAAAAACGTTGGGGTTGGGACCCTTCTTCGGACTCAGTAATATAAGGAAATAAAAAGTGCCATTAAAAAGTTAATGTTTGAATGATGTACATTGTTTACAATGTTCAACAGCCAGTGACCGGACCTTGTTTGTATCCGTTCCTGCAGCACGCTGTGTACCGTAACTTGTTTATTATCTAACCTTGAAGCTGCGATTTTATTTGCAGCTATAGTAGTACAAACGTGTTGTTGGCGTATTTCATCCTTCTATCTCCAGCCGATACTTTAAATCAGCACATGTGTTTGGGTGTGCGAATGCGTGAAACGCGAGTCTTCAGCCGAGTGATAAGAAAGGAAACGGGAATATGCTTAACCCATCCTTGTACCTCCTTCAGTTTTCTTTCTCATCTGTAAAGCCAGTCTCATGGCCGTTTCCCTTTTCATTGTCTGAAGGACAGTTGATGTCAGGTTCCAATAACTATTGAAGATGAATGCTCTCTATGGCGCAGTGGTCCGCCGGCAATAGAACGGAAACACTCCTCACAGCTTGAACTTTAAGAAGTCGATGACGTGCCTCTCTCTAACTTCTCCCTTTCAAAGAGAAGATCGCAGTTTCAGACCAACGAAGTTTAAACAAATGTTTAATATATTTCCAAACGATTATAATGCTAATTTCCAGAGAACATTGCCCAATGTTCTCAAAACTCTCATTAAGTATCTTCTCAATGCATGTTTTAGCCTTCCAGCGTAATATAAGGGATTACGATCGTCTCTTCTTTACGCTGAAAGGTTGATGTGTCAGGTTGTACATGTGTGTGTATTCAATTTGGCGCCGCACGCATGTGCGCTTCTTAACTGTGCTAAATATTGGTAACGTCAAGATCTTAATGTTTTCTTTAATCGATTAATGACACCAGCGTGTCTCGATTATTTAAAATTTCGCATTTCTAACTAAACCGTCATTTCACTCTCGCCAGCATCTGCAGTTCCTTGTTTACCCAGATGATAGCAATATTGGCACTGCTTTACAATATGGAAACACGACTAGCAGAAACACGTGTCTCTGGAGAATGCTTCTCCATTCATTATGATTATAGGCGACCCATCACTAACCTACATTTTACTATCCTACCGGCTTCCCACATTTAATGCTATTACCAGGTGTCCATTCGTACTGCGATATCTGGTCGGATGCAGACAATAAACATCCTCCCGGTTACCATCCACCACCGACCTTCAGCCGATGCCAGCGTCCGCCACGTGGAAAAGACCCTTTGAACTAAACGTACAGGAAGTACCAACGTCACTGGATGTATTCTGGCTGTCATTTTTCCAAGCCCACTAATGGAACAACGGTGCAGCGGTAAAGTCACTGTCTTACATATAGACATAGAGACATAGAAAATAGGGGCAGGAGAAGGCAATACGGCCCTTCCACCCAGCATCGCCATTCAATATTGATCATGCTGATCGTCCAAAATCAGTACCCCGTTCCGGCTTTTTCCCCATATCCCTTGATTCCATTAGCCATAAGATCTCCGTCTAGAAAACATCCAGTGAATTGGCCTCCTCTGGCTTTTGTGGGAGAGAATTCCACAGAATCACAACTCTCTGAGTGAATAAGTATTTCCTCATCTCTGTGCTAAATGGCCTACCCTTTATTCTTAAACTGTGACCCCCTGGTTCAGGACTCCCCCACCATCATGAACATTTTTCCTGCATCTCACCTGTCCAATCCTCTAATAATTTTATATGTTTGTATAAGATTCCCTCTCATCCTTCTAAATTCCAGCGATTACAAGCCCAGTCGACCCATTCTTCTATCATACGTCAGTCCCGCCATCCCGGGAATTAACCCGGTGAGCCTACGCTGCACTGCTTCAAAAGCAATAATGTCCTTCCTCAAGTTAGGGGACCAAAACTGCACACAATACATGAGAGTTACATTGGCTACCCGCCAGTCGACATGAACGGATCCAGAGTCGAGAGAACATTAGAAAATGGTCACCTATGCAGCCACGATTTCTAGGGCTACATTCTTGAGTACTGTAGGATGCAGACCATTAAGCCCACGGGAGACCCGGGTACGATCCCGACTGCGGGGGCTGTGTGTACGGAGTTCGCACGTTCTCCCTGTGTTCGCGTGGGTTTTAACGCGATGCTCCGGTTTCCTCGCACATCCCAAAGAAGTGCAGGTCTGTAGGTTATTTGGTTTCAGTAAAGATTGTCTCTAGTATGTGCAGGATGGAACTAATGTACGTGTGATCATGGCTGGTGTGGACTCGACGGGCGGAGGGGATTGTTTCCACGCTGTATCTCTAAACTAAACCTCGCCTGGACTTGGCAGCAACAGCACTCGTTGGATTGACACTGACCTGATATTCAGCTTGGGGTAACTCACAACCTAACACAAGGACACTGAATCCGCACAATCCTGACTCGAAACGTCGCCTATCCGTGTCCTCCAGCGATGCTGCCTGACTAGCTTAGTTATTCCTCCATTAAAAAAAGTGTTGTTTGTAAACCTGGAGTTATCCGTTTCTCCACAGAAGAGCTCAAAAGGGTCGAGACGCAGGAATACCCCGCGGGGTATTGACTGTGATAATGATGAATGTGATCTCGGCTACAAATTCTCGATCCCAATGGTCGCTACTATTCGTTCACTGAATGTCAAACTAAAATCGATATCGATTTTGAACGCAATGAATTAATTCACATTTAGTGCCATCTGGCGGTGGAAACCATTACTGTTTACCAGACAAAATATATTTCCTCAACCGGGTTTAGGTTTAGGGTTAAGTTTATTTTTGTCACGTGTACAGTGAAAATCCATGTATTGCGTATCATCTAAAAAGACCAGATAAAACAACAGATAAATACAGACAAGTTAAACTCGAGTACAATGGGTAAAACGAAGGGGACGGCACAGAAATATTTACATCATAGACAACACAGATATAGTTCTCAGCACTGTAGCGCATCAGTTCCATAGACAAAGTCCACTACCCGCAATGGGGTAGAGATGAATCGGATAGTGCCCTAGCTTATGGAAGGACCGTGTGATGGGCGCATTAATTCCTCACAATGTATCTGACGCGGTGCCCAGCTTAACACTTTTAAGCTGTTTCGTACTTATTTTACTGCTTTATAAAATCACATCTTATTCCCAATAGCCTGGCCTTGCGCATCTCTGGCGATATGAGGCAGCAGAACTACCAGCTACCCTGCTCGTTCTCCTAAAACCTCACCCACCCCCTCTCCCCACTATTATTCTTATCAAAGACACGCCTTGCCTGATGGAGAATTTGGAGGCCGATGTGAGGAGTTCGCTTTCGATTTGGGAAGCTGGGGGGCTGCTGCTCCTCCACCTTTTTAGCGAGACATGCTTCATAACACGAAATTATCCGGCCCGCATGCGTTTTTTTCTCTTCTTCTGAGGACCAACGACATCCAGAATCCCAGAACAGGCGCACAGTGAGCGCGGCAAAACCACGACCAGCCGTGGCGGAAACCGACTGCCCCCCCCCCCCCCCCCCCTGCCAACCCTCCCTCCCCTCCGCTCAACGGGTGGGCCTAGAGAGAGGCGGAGAGGGATAGGGTTGGCCCAGAAAGAGAGGGGGAGAGGGAGAGAGACAGAGAGAGAGAGAAGAGCTCGAGAGGGAGGGAGGGGGGGGGGGGGGGGGAGGAGGAAACAACAAAGAAATAATAACTGTGCCACCCTCCCTCCGCTCGGTCGCTCCGCTCCCTCACCGACTACCCCCGAGATCGGTGATCAGTGATCGCTCAGCCCTCTCCCCCCCACCCCCCCACTTTCAAAAACGTTCCGCGGCCCCTGCTCCGGGTGAAAAGGTTTTTCCTCGTCTCCATTCTAAATGGCCTACTCTTTATTCTTAAACCGTGGCCCCTGGTTTTGGACTCCCCCAACATCGGGAACATGTTTCCTGCCTAGCGCGTCCAATCAGTTAATAATTTTATATGTTTCAGTAAGATCCCCTCTCACCCTTCTAAATTCCAGTGCATACAAGCCCAGTAGCTCCATTCTTTCAACAAATGACAGTCCCGCCACCCCGGGTATAAACCTCGTGAAACTACGCTGCACTCCCTCAATAGCAAGAATGTTCTTCATCAAATTTGGAGACCAAAACTGCACACAATACTCCATGTGTGGTCTCGCCAGAGCCCTGTACAATTGCAGAAGAACCTCTATGCTCCTATACTCAACTCCTCTTGTTATGAAGGCTGACATGCCATTAGCTTTCTTCACTTCCTGCTGTACCAGCATGTTTACTTTCAGTGACTGATGTACAAGGACACCCAGATCTCGCTGTGCTTCCCCTTTTCCTAACTTGACACCATTCAGAAAATAATCTGCTTTCCTGTTCTTCCCACCAAAGTGGATAACCTCACATTTATCCCCATTAAACTGCATCTGCCATGCATCTGCCAACTCACCCAACTAATCCAAGTCACCCTGCATCCTCATTGCATCCGCCTCACAGTTCCCACTGCCACCCAGCTTTGTGTCATCTGCAAATTTGCTAACGTTACTATTAATCCCTTCATCTAAATCATTCATGTACATTGTAAATAGCTGCGGTCCCAGCACCGAGCCTTGCTGTACCCCACTAGTTACTGCCTGCCATTCTGAAAGGGAACCGTTAATCTCTACTCTTTGATTCCTGTCTGCCACCCAATATTTTATCCATGTCACTATCCTACCCTCAAAGCCATGTGCTCTAATTTTGCCCACTAATCTCCTATGTGCGACCTTATCAAATGTTTTCTGAAAGTCCAGGTACACTACTTCCACTGGCTCTCCCTGGTTCATTTTCCTAGTTACATCCTCAAAAAAATCCAGAATATTAGTTAAGCATGATTTCCCCTTCGCAAATCCATGCTGACTCCGACCGATCCTGTTACTGCTCTCCAAATGTGCCGCTAGTTCATGTTTTATAATTGACTCCAGCATCTTCCCCACCACCGATGTCAGGCTAACTGGGCCATAATTCCCTGTTTTCTCTCTCCCCCCTTCTTAAAAAGTGGGATAACATTAGCTACCCTCCAATCCACTATCTATATAAACGCTCGAGTCCGCACACCTCGTTTAAACTTTGCCCCCCCTCACCTCAAAGCTATCCCCTCGAGTATTTGATATTTCCACCCGAGGAAAAAGGTTCTGACGGTCTACCTATCCATATCTACCTGACTGACTGTATGCCCATCGCAATATTATATATTACTATCAGGTCTCCCCGCAACCTCCGGCGTTCCAGAGAAAACAATCCAAGCCTGCTCAAACTCTCCCTGCAGCTAATACTCCCTATATTTCGAAGCACAATTGTGGTAAACCTCCCTCTATACTTTCCAAAGCACATTTCCTGTAATGCGGTGACCAGAACTGCAAAACGTTTCAAATGAGGCCTAAGCGTATTCATTGTGATTCTGTACATGCAAATAAACTTACTTTTGTATTAAAAAATATGTAGTCTCGTCCCCGGCTCGTTGGAGAGGGAGTGGTGTTCATGGGCACCTTGGCCGCTTTCTGCGACCGCTGGACACCGGAGGGGCTTACATCATTATTTAATGAAAGTGACGGCGATTTGGCTGATATCTATATGTATATTTCTTATTTTTGACACTTATTTTCTTAGAAAAGTGTTTTCACTGTAATTGTGTACCTGTAAATATATACTTTTGCAAAAAAAACAAAACAGGGCCTCACAAATGTCCTGCAAAGCTGCATCATAACTTCCCAGCTCTTACAATGTTCTGCAACCCAGAAATCCTAACCGAAAATCAAACAATGCGAACGTTAATAGTAAGATTAAACGAGAACTTACCAGTTCGAAGTTTGATCGTTATTTTATGAGGAGTAACGATGAGGGATTACGTGAAGAAGCCCCGCCTGGCGCTGGAACGGCATACTTCAAAGCAGCGGCATGAAAAACACAGAACACAATAGCCGGAGTAAGATAGTAAGGCTCATCATAGATTTAGAACTACCAGATGATCATTTATTTTATGAGGGTGTGGAGTGGAGGGCACGTAATCCCTCATCGTTACTCCTCATAAAATAACGATCAAACTTCGAACTGATAAGTTCTTGTTTAATCTTACTATTTTACTCCGGAGTCACGCGAGTGACTACGTGAAGATTTTGAAGCTTCTGTGTTTTCCATGTCGTAGAATTCTTCCATACGACAGTCCGGCTAGGTCAACACATACATGAGAAAAAACCTTTTACCAGACTAGTTTTAGTTCTTTCCATAAATCTTTTAATGATAAAAGAACATATAATAACCCCCTTTTTACATCTGAGGGAAACCATTACAAAGTGATAAAAGATATAAGTGATAACATAATTGATAATATCAATTGATAGTGAAACAAAGCAGGTGATTATAGTGAACCCAACACCGCGTGTCCAAAGCCTGTCATTGTGTGAACAGGTTTATTGTAGAACTTTGAAAAAGTTTCTTCTTTACACCACCCTGCGGTTTCTAAAATATGTTCGAGTGGTGCGTCCTGTAACTTCGCCGCGGATGTAGCCGCTGCCCTGGTGGAGTGAGATTTGAACACATCAGTGTCTATTCCTGCTAAAAGTAACACCTGTTTTAACCACCTTGAGATTGTTTGCGCTGAAGCTTTTGTGTGTGGTTTCTTATGCGTCATCATTAATGTTTTTTATCACCTCGAAGAGTTTTGGTAACTTTTACATATTGATTCAAATGTTTAACTACACACAACGTTGGATCAATAGGGTAAGCTTGAAACATTACCTTTGCTCCAGTTCTCCCTGGTCTGCTTTGTTTGATCAGATCGTAAACATAGAACACAATGTTATCTGCAGTCACATGCATACAGTCTAAACGTAGCATTTGTAATGTTTGCACCCTTTGAGCTGAAACCAATGCCATTAACATTACTAATTTAAATGTTAACTTTTCCAATGACAAAACTTCGATTGGAGTCCATTGCCTAAGTAAAGTAAGTACAATGCTGACATCCCAAATTTCTGTATATCTTGGTTTGGGTGGATTTTTGTTAAAGATTCCTTTCATAAATCTGGATTTTAATGGATGTGATCCAATTGATTTCTGGTCAGAGATTTGTCCTAAATAAGATGATAAGGCACTACATGCACTATTAATGGCACTATAACTTAAGTGCTGTTCAAAATGCAACTCGGCAAGGAACTCCAATGTGTTTGCAATGTTTACAGTATGATAGGATATATTTGATTGTCTACAAAAATTTTCCCATTTCTTTATATGTGACATATATTGTCTCTGAGTGCTATCTCGCCATGATGCAACTATAATATCCATAGTTGTATCCGACAATCCAAGCTCTTGTAGTGGTCTGGTCAAAACCTGCAGATTAACAAATTCATATAAGCATGTAATGGATGAATTTCTTTGGTTACTGGTTTTATCAATAAATCACTGCTGCTAGGAATTGACATATATGGTTCTTTAATCGTGTTTAACATCAATGGGAACCATGGTTGCGTCGGCCAATTTGGAATTACCAATAATCCTGTGGCAGAGTCTTGTCCTATTTTCTTCAGACATTGCTGAACCAGAGCAAATGGCGGAAAGGCATAAAAGAACATATTTCCCCAATGTAGTGAAAAAGCATCTACTGCTACTGCATCTGGATCTGGTTCCCAAGATACATATTTAGGCAATTGATGATTTAATCTTGATGCAAACAGATCAATGTCTGGTAACCCATATTGAATCACAATTTTACTGAAAATTACTGGGTTCAACATCCATTCTGTGTTGTCCTTAAACATCCTTGATCTATTGTCTGCCACCACATTGTCTTTACCTGGAATGTAATTTGCCGAAATCCAAATTTGGTGCTTAATACACCACTGCCATATCTGATTGACCAAACAATCACATGATACCGATCTGACTCCACCCATGTGATTAATATATGCAACAGCTGTTTTATTGTCTAATTGTATCAGTACATGCAGATTCTTTTTTGTAGAACAAAACCCATAAAATGCTCCCAATAATTCTAAATAGTTAATACCATATGTTTGGAGAAACATTTCCTCTTGGACAGTCCATCTGCCCCCACAGCTGGTGAATGAATCTGTCGCCCCCCCATCTGAGAGCACTAGCATCTGTTTGTAAAATTACTTCAGGCTGTTGTATCAGAATGTTTTTAGCAGCTTGTGGGACATTTTCAATCCACCATTGTAATTCCAATAAAGCTTCTTTTGTTAATTGCATAGACCTATCAAAATGGCCTGCTCTCTTTTTTAGAGCTCTTATTTTGTCCCTTTGAAGGTTTTGGTAATGTAATGAACCAAATTCTACTGCAGGAAATGCTGCCACTAATTTAGCAATAACCTTTGCTACTTCTCGGATGGAGGGATAAGGTTTGTGAATGAGACCCCTACAGGTCATTATAATATCATCAATCTTATCTGTTGGCAAAGTTACTAACATAGTAACTGAGTTAATCACAAACCCCAAATAGTTAATTGACTGTGCTGGCTGCAGCTGGGATTTAATTGGACGAATCAAGAAACCTAACTTCTCAAATAAAGTTTTAGTTGCTGAAACTGATTTTGCAGCTGATTCCTGATTACTATTGATGATTAAAATGTCATCCAGATAAGCCATAATGATGTGCTTTTGTGCTCTTAATTGTGCTAAAGCTGGTTTCAACAGCTTTGTAAAGAGCCTGGGAGCTGAACTTAACCCATTTGGTAAAACTTTGAATTGCCACAGCTGTCCCAGCCAATTAAATTTTAAATACCTTCGAAAGAACTGAAGTATTGGTACTGAATAGTACGCATCCTTTAAATCAATCGTAGCCATATAACAACCTGCTGATATCAAATGTCTTGTAGTGTTGAATGTTTCCATCTTAAAATGTTTATACTCGACAAATTTATTAAAGTTTGTAAGGTCCAGAATAATTCTGCAACCACCATCTTTTTTACTTCTTGGAAATATATTTGACACAAATTGATGTTTATGTTCAACAGTTTTTTCAATAACACCATTTTTAAACAATTTGTCAATTTCCACATTAATTTCTGCCTCTTCAATTGCAGAAAACATGAAACCATAAGCAGGTTTATTTTGTACTGGAGAATTAACACCTTCTTTGAATGTAATAGTAGCTCCTGAAACTGTTTGTAAAATAAACCGATCAGATGTGATGGCAAGCCATTCATCATAAAACATTTGTAATCTCCCTCCAACTGGAGATTTGTCCACAGTTTCTTTAAGAATAGAATAAATTTTTTGTACCTCTCCATATGAACGTGGTGGTCTCCTTCTCCCCGTAATAGGATGAACATTAGGCTGTGTCACCCCTTCTTGACGAAAAATACCTTTTTTGTCCAAAGACGAAAGGTCTCATGTGGCTAATAGATTTAGCCTCTTCATCCATTTCTCTTATTTGCTTAGGCAGGTTCTCTCCAAATAGATAACCAGGAGCTTGAACACCACTTGTTCGACACAGACCTGCAAACCTTGGATGAAATATGGGCCGAATCGCAATTTTCCTCATACAATTAATTTCATAGAAGGAATTGCACAATAAGCCCAAAGTATCTTTTTGGATTTTATCCATCTCCGACCCCTCCATTTGCCTTCCAAAAGCAGTAATGGCAGCTGAAATCAATTTGAGGATTCTTTGAAATCTTATTTCTTGTCCTCTCATGCCTGGAGTCATAGGCGTCCATATAGACGGATTAACCGTAGGTACCTTCAATGAGGTGCAATTTTCCGGTGTTTTATATAATTCTGCTGTTTCAATCATCACAGAATCTTGAAGTTGGTGAGATTACCATATAATTAATACTGGCAGCTAGGTTTTCTTCCATAGCCTCACCACTTCCTTCAGGTATAGCAAAATCTTTTGCCATATCAGGCACATCTGGCCTCATCTTTTTTATTTGTGGTGTGCACTCATACTCCACATCACCACTTGCAGGGTCTGTCTTTTGCAGCCCTGATACACTTGGAATTATATCCAATGAGCCTTCCTCCGCCCTTAATCCTGGGTCTGGAGTTTCAAATTCCCAATTTGACACATAGCCATATTCCGTATATTCAAACCCTTCGGGGTCATTTTGGGAAACATCTGGGTACTGTGACCCTTGTCTCATTATATTTTGGAGCACTTTCTCCATATGTTCCATTTTTAGCCATATAGCTTTATTATCCAGAGGACTTTCATCATCAGAGTCATTATCAGAAACCACGGGCCTCACGGATTTCTTTTTACTTTTTCTAGGAACATTTTCGTCCGTGGTTTGCATTACTGGAGAAATTATAGTCTCACTAACGGGTGAATCAGCGGCCACCGGTATCGGAACCGGATCCGCACTAAACTCTTGTCCCGACTCTTTAGCTTCACCCCGGGATGATCTTTTTACCCGTGAAATTTTCCTTTGAGACTTCTCCATTTTCTTTTTTATTATCTGGCTAAATCAGTACGCCAGCGTGACTCTGATTTTAAATTTTACTTTCTCTTTTGCTGGTACTACCAGCGTAACGCCTTTTTTAGAACGTCCCCTATTTTCCTTGCACTTACCTGCGGGTCCGTTCCGGCCGCTGCAAGGAGCTGCGCTCTGCAGCTCTTGCTTCTGCCGTCAGCGTCGACGTAATGCCGTTCTAGCGCCAGGCGGGGCTTCTTCGCGTAGTCACTCACGTGACTCCGAAGTAAAATTGAACCATAGACCTGCACCCCTCTGCTGCCTGCACAGCCCCGCTCTTGCTAATCTTGCAGAATTATCACATCGTCTCCAACCAGAGATTTACAAATGAAAATAGAAGCGCATGTGCTGCAAATCCGATTGTAGAGATGTTGCCTGGCCTGCTGAAAGATTTACAGATAACTAGTTACTGTTGGCAACGGCTGCACAGAGTATTGAGATGGTTCGGTGAGATAATCGCTGACAGGCTGTGTGTGTGAGCCTGCGCCCTCGCTTGCGTGTTGAAGGCAGGCATGGCCGTGGACCAAAGAGCTGAGCAAAATGTAAGTAACCAAGTACTCTTTCTTGCGACCAAAAATGCAAAATGAAGAGGCTGCAGACACTGGGAATTTGGGCAAAACAACAAAGTGCGGGAGGAGTTAGACAGTATCTGTGGAGGGAAGTGGACAGGCAACGTTTAGGTCGGGACCTCTCTTCAGCCAAACTGAATCCGATGATGAGCCGCGATCTGAAACACCGTCTGTCCATTCCTTCCGCAGATGCCGCCCGACCCCTAATTTCTGCTACCGCTTTGTTTAAGTAAAATAAAGAGGCTGTTAGTCCAGTTGTCTGAATTTTTCTCTTCTGGCTTCTCCAATGACGCGCCGCCATTTGCACTTATTGGAGTGCACGTTCACTAAGCAATGAGGGGACTATTTATTTCCGAAGCCCGACTTTTCTGGAGTCCAGGAGAGAGACATTTGGCAACTGCGGAGCACGTTAAACAGATACTCTTTCAGCGGGTTAAGCAGATGCAGACATGGTAGGTTATGCCGATAGCGTCACACTCTCAAACAGGTGTGTGCGGTGCATAACCGCGAAAGTTTCCAAATGTTCAGCAAAGAACGAAGTTCTAAAGGAAGCTCGCAGGGTCAAAGAGCATGTGGGGAGGCAAATATATGGTGGACATGACCCGCATTAACATGTGGCTCCACAGATATTGCTTTGGCCTCTGGATTCTTTCAACAATTTGTTTTGTTCCAGATCCCTGGAATTGTAGACTCTTGTGTTTCCAAATGATTTCATAATTTCATTAGTCATAGGATCAGAATTAGGCATATCGGCCAATCGAGCCTGCTCCGCCATTAGATCACCGCTGATCTATCTTTCCCTCTCAACCCCATTCTCCTGCCTTCTCCCCGTAAACTTTTACGCCTTTACTAATCAATAATTTGTCAATCTGCGCTTGAAAAACACCCAATGACTTGGCTTCCACAGCCGTCTGTGGCAATGAATTCCCTCTGGCTAAGGAAATTCCTGTGCATCTCTTTTCTAAAGGTACGTCCTTTTATTTTGAACTATGCCCCCTGGTCTTAATCTCTCATTCTCTTGGAAATACTTTCCTCGCATCCACTCTATCTAGTACTTTCACTATTTGGTATGTTTCTATGAGGTACCCCCACCCTCCCCCCCCCCCCCCCCCCCCCCCCAACCTGCTAAACACCAGCGAGTACAGACCCAGAGCCGCCAAACGCTTATCGTAAGTTAAGTACTGCGTCTCGGACATATGCAGTGCAATACATCGACTACAATCATATAACATATCGGTCTGAACGTAGGCACGCAAAGTTACAAATAATCTGGTTTTTGCTTGCATCCAACTTGCATAACTTTGTTTTTTTCGCGTTGGCATTCTGAAATGAGGGGCGAAAGAAACAACGAAACACGTGCCAGCGATTTTGAAGGAGGAGGGAGCATCTGAGCTCCAGATACACGACCCTCACAGCGAAGAGGAAAATCTGATGGAATTTTCCAACGGTACTTTCTGGAAAGAAGGAGGAACATGGATGGCGTAGTGGCACATCTGGTAGAGCCGCTGCCTCACAGCTCCAGAGACGCGGGTTCGATCCTGAACTCGGGTGCTGTCTGTGTGTAGTTTGCACGTTTTCTCTGGGATCGCCTGGGTTTTGTTCGGGTGCTCCGGTTTCTTCATACACTTTCCAAAGACGTCAAAGTTTGTAGGTTAATTGGCTTCTGTAAATTGTCCCTCGTGTGTAAGCAATGCGAAAGTGAGATCACATAGAACTAGTGTGAACGGGTGATGGATGTTCCGCGTGGAGTCGGTGGGTCGAAGGGCCTGTTTCCGAGCTGCATCTTCCAATTCAATTCAAAGGAAAACAACAATAGTTGGATAGTTGGATTAGTAGTGGCTGGGGTCAGACGATCAAGTTTAGGTTTATTATTAACACGTGTACCGAAGTTCAGTGTAAAGTTTGGCGTTGCATGCTATCCAAACAGATCGAATAACACTATAAGATACAAAGTGTTGGAGTAACTCAGCAGGTCAGCTGGCATCTGTGGAGAATAAAGATGGATGTCATTTCAGGTCGTTTCGACTCTGAAGAAGGGTTCCGGCCGAAAACGTCACCCATCCCTTTTCACCACAGATGCTGGATTTACTATTTACAATATACATCAATGATTTAGATGAAGGGATTCAAAGGAACATTAGCATATTTGCAGATTACACAAAGCTGGGTGGCAATGTGAACTGTGAGGAGGATGCTATGAGAATGCAGGGTGACTTGGACAGGTTGGTTGAGTGGGCAGATGTATGGCAGATGCAGTTACATGTGGATAAATGTGAGGTTATCCACTTTGGGAGCAAAAACAGGAAGGCAGATTACTATCTAAATGGTGTCAAGTTGGGAAATGGGGAGGTACAACGGGATCTGGGGATCCTTGCTCATCAGTCAATGTAAGCATGCAGGTACAGCAGGCAGTTAAGAAAGCGAATGGCATGTTGGCCTTTATAACAAGAGGAGATGAGTATAGATGTAAAGAGGTCCTTCTGCAGTTGTTTTGGGACCTAGCGAGACCTCACCTGGAGTATTGTGTGCAGGTTTGGTCCCCTATTGTGAGGAGGGACATTCTTGCTTTTGAACGAGTGCACCGTAGGTTTTCAAGGTTAATACCCGGGATGGCGGGACTGTCATATGCTGAGAGAATGGAGCGGCTGGGATTTTATACTCTGGAGTTTAGATGGATGAGAGGGGATCTTATTGAAAGATTATTAAGGGTTTGGACACGCTAGAGGCAGGGAATGTTCCCGATGTTGGGGGAGTCAAGAACCAGGGGTTGACCATTTAGAACAGAGACGTGGAAACACTTTTTATCACAGAGTTGTGAGTCTGTAGAATTCTCTGCACCGGAGGGCGGCTGAGGCCGGTTCTCTGGATACTTTCAAGAGAGAGCTAGATAGGGCTCTTAAAGATAGAGGAGTCAGTGTGATATAGGGAGAAGGCAGGAATGGGGTACTGATTGGGGATGACCAGCCATGATCACATTGAATGGTGGTGCTGGCTCGAAGGGCCGAATGGCCTAATCCTGCACCTATTGTCTATTGTCTATTAATTGATAAACAATAATAATATCGGTATTCTGAGAATTAAATGTGAACAAAAAATAACCTTTCGCCGATGGTTTGAGATAGATATGCATGAACGAATTGGGCGGCGTCGAATAAGACTAGATCATAGGAAGGTCAGTCTGCAAAAGGGGCCCGGATCTGAAACGTCGCAGACCTTCATTCATCGGAAATGCTGTCTTACCCACATAAATACTCTACCGGTTTGTCTCTTTATTTTTTTGGAAACCAGTTCTTTGTGTCTGCATATAAGTGGAGGCCACAAATAAATATTTCTCACCTGAATCATCAAAGATAAAGGGCATTGCGTGTGAAACATTTAGGAAGGGGGCGATGTAATTCTGGAGCTTTACATTCACCATATACAGAATTTTAGAGCTCACACGAGCAAATTCGATCCATGTGATATGAAGCCAACGTTTGAAAAAGAACATGGGGAACATATTTTTTTAGAGAGTGGTGGATGTATGGAATACGCTGCGAGGAGGTTGTTGATGCAGGTTCTATAACAACCTTTAAGATCAATTTAGATAGGTACATGCGTAGGACAGGTTTAGAGGGATGGGGGCCAAACGCGGGCCGGTGGGACTAGTGTTGACGGAGCATGTTGGTCGGCGTGGACAAGTTGGGCCGAATGGCCTAGCTAAGATTCTATGACACTTGTTTAAGGCATGAGTCAAAGCGGTTTAATGATAAACAGGAACTGCTCGGATCATTTTAATGTCTATGGTCACTAGAAGTCACACGCCCCACCCCTTAAAGGTTGTTATTGCAAACGTTTTGCCCAAAATGGTAATAGCGTTTGCTATTGGTGTATAAATTCCCGTAAGCTCAGTAAAACTTTCATAGCTCATTGCCGGTCGATATTTCACAGTATTCTTCCGGTGAATTGAACGAGCGCCGTCTAGCAGCAAGCGTCGCTACATCATTCCAAAGATCCAGCGGTGGAATTCGCTTTCGTCCAGCAGATGCTGCGGCTGTGGATACTCGTGCTGGCCCTGCGAATCTCAAGTCGTGCACAAGGTACCGAGCGGTACAGTTGCGCAGCGGGTAGAGCTGCTGTCTCACAGCACCAGAGACCCGGGTTCGATCATGACCTCGGGCGCGGTGTGTGTGGAGTTTGCACGTTGTCCCTTTGACCGCGTGGGTGACCTCGTGGGTTTCGTTCGTGTACTCGGGTTTTATCCCACTCCCCAAAGCTGTGCGGGTTTGTAGGTTAACTGGCCGAATGGTGCCCGGATTTGTCATGTTTATTATGCATGCAATTCAAGCAGATAAGATAGACCATACATACAGACAATTAAGTCAAACCCAAGTACAATATATAGAGCGAAGAGGGAGATACTGAGTGCGGAACATAGTTCTCGGCATTGCAGTGCATGAGTTCCAGAGACAAAATCCAATTTCCGCAATCGGGTACAGGTGATTCGGGTAGTGCCCCAGTTTATGAAAGTTCCGTGAGCTCAAGGCTGAGGAGTGACCTGACTGCGGTATACAAATAATAAAGAGTGGGGTGGAAACGACAAACGTTTGCTCTTAACAGAGATTTAAGCTAGGTGGATTTTATAGAAACATAGAAAAATAGGTGCAGGAGTAGGCCATTCGGCCCTTGGAGCCAGCATCGCCATTCAATATGATCATGACTGATCGTCTCAAATCAGTACCCCTTTCCTGCGTTTTACCCATATCCCTTGATCTATTTAACCATACGAGCTACGTCTAACTCTCTCTTGAAATTTCGACGGAATTTGTGGATGGTTTATTTGATCCGGAGGGTGTTTCGTGATCGGGAAAGCTGAGCCCGAATCAATATTTACATGAGTTCTTGAAATGTCGAGGGATAGACGGTCAGAGGCTCAGTAATGGGAAATAGGTTTAATGTCGACAGACAAACACACACACATGATGGGTAGTATTGATGTTTTTCGTTTCGTACGGCGCTGTAACTCTAGGAATCCATCATAGGACTTACTTGTATTTTTAAAATCATATTTTGTGTCATTGTCTCGGATGTTACCGCGCATAAGGTATCTTGATAATCTTATTTTAAAATTTCATAGATATCGGAAAAGTTTATAAATAGTTGATATATCTTCCATATATTGTTTATGGAAGAATTCCGGAACAAATGCAGCTCCAATATTGAGAACAGGACGAAGGGAATATTAACACATTGAGAAGTTAGGGTGAATGCACAGAGTCCTTTACCCAGAGTGGGGGAATCAGGAACGTGAGGCCACAGATTTAAGCCGAGAGGAAAATTATTAATAGGAACCTGAGGGACAACATTTTTTTTTGGTGGGTATATGGAACGAGCTGCCAGAAGAAAGAGTTGAGGCAGGTACTATCATAACGTTTAAAAACATATGTATAGATACATGGATAGGATATGGTTGGAAGGGCCAGATACAGGTCGATGGGACCACTGTGGTTGGAGAATGATGGTCGGCGTGGGAGGTTGGGCTGAAATGCCCGTTTCAGTTATTTTCACTATAACAAAATGTTAATCAGATCCAAAATAGTCTTGGTTAGCGAAGACAATGTGTGTGGCGGTGGAAAGTCTGACTAGAGGTCTGTGACCCGTCGGCGGATCAGTTTTGTCATCTTTGGTGTTTATGGATGATTTGGGTAGAAATGTTGGCGAACTGATTAAACTACTGGAGGAGCCGGCAATGATTGAGCAGAGGCAGCACAGCTTTATGAATGGGAAATCGTGCTTTAGTAATCGAGGGGGTGATTTGAAGACGCGGAAAAGATAACTGGTCACCGCGGCGTGGTTTATTGGGATTTACAGAAAGGGAAAGTTTACAACGAGGCATTCAATCAGTAAAGTTAATCAGGACAGAAACGGAGAAATCGGGCGGGGGGGGGGGGGGGGGGGGGGGGGGGGGGGGAGAGGGAAAAGCAAATGTTACAAAGTTAGAGAAATCAACATTCATACCGATACGTTGTAAGCTACCCAAAGAAATATACTTCAGGCTCTGTAAACCGCTTTTCTCTTGCCTTTAAAAAAAAGATTTTACACAATTCAGATTGGTGGGGCCGTTGGCACCTTGTGCCGGAGATTTAGAGATTCGTTACAGAGGCCGGTGGATGTCAGTCTGCCACCACCCATTGGGATGAAAGATATGGAGAAGTCATCTGTCGACAGCTTGGATGCAACCTCTACGACGCGCTACATATCCAAACCCATCTCGCGCAAAGATGGGCCGCTTTTGCTGAACAAGGTTCAATGCAATCGGAACTGATATTTCACCCTCGGGCGGTTCGTTCACTGTCTGCAACGCGGAGGACTGCGAAAGTGGGACGATTGTAAGCATCTATTGTAAAGGTAATTATATCGTTGAATGTTGTTTAAGTATTCTGGTTCATTTAGCTCATCGTTCGCGTTAATGCAGCCCAGAGGTTCTGTAATTTTTACAAGCACAACCTGACATACATGAGCAAACCATGAAATTGCTGGAGAACTCAGCGGCTCAGGTAGCATCCGTGAAGGGAATTGGACAGACGACGTTTCGGGACCCTTCTTCAGTCTGGAAATTGTGAAGAGAATGGCTGGAAAAGAGAGGTGTGGGGCAGGACAAAGCCTGGGAAATGATAGGTGGGAGATGATCAGCATATGAGTGGACAAAGGCTAGAGATGAAAAGCACACCAAAAAGGTTGTCAGATCTGGGAAAGAGGTGTGAAATGGAAAGCCAAAGGGAGAGATTTATGGACGAAGGGTTCGGGGAGAAGGGAAGGGGTTGAGGACATTTCTTACCTCGGCACTGCAGTTGCAACACAACCGCAGTATTGTCCTGCGTCCAGGAAGGAGGCAGATTAAGCGATAAACGTCACTGCTTAACTTTGACCAAAATAAAATGCCTGCTGAAATGACTTCTGGTAAGAAGTCCATTGTCATTTACAATTTGGATTGCAATATGCTTCTAATTGTTTCCTCCCTGGTTACGCGTAGTTGTTTCGCCCAATGTCTCGGGTCTCTGCGCTGCAAGGCAGCAACTGCACCGCTGCGCCACTGGGCCATCTCTACATTTGCAGTAATAATTTCGATCGCTGATTTTAACACACTCACTGCGGTCTGTCTATACTGAGACCTTTATTTTATTTTTTTAATGAACCACTTGTACACATACTCACCCACCCCTCAACCCCATTCACATACAATTAGTAGACGCAAGGAACGGCATATGCTGGAATCTTGTGAAGAACACAAAGTGGTGGAGGGTCTCAGCGTGTCAGGCAACATCTCTGTAGACAATAGAGTCTGAAGAAGTGTTCCGACGCGAAACATCGCCTATCCATGTTCCCTAGAGATGCTGCTTGACTCGCTGAGTTACTCGAGCGCTTCCGCGCGTCTTAATTATTCGGGATTTAAAGAGCAACTAAAGAGTACTCTCTGTTCTTTTACAGACGCGACACAGCGCCTGGTACTGGCGGATGGAAGCAGCCCTTGTGCAGGGAGGGTGGAGGCGAGCATTGATGTTCGCTTTTTCTTCATCATTTGTGGTCGGTCATTCGGTATGAATGAGGCTCAAACGATCTGCAACTACATGGGCTGCGGCGACGCTGTTTCTGCATCAGGAAACTCACAGTTCGGAGTTGGAAAGTGGCCCATGCTGCAAGCTGCGATTCACTGCAATGGCACAGAGGGCGATCCCTGGAAATGTGAAAGGAAGGCCCTGGTTCACCCCAACTGTTCTGGGGAAACGGAAGCAGCCGGGATTGTTTGTTCGGGTAATTTCAGTTGTTATAATTTTATATGATGACGCAAAGAACACTGCAGGTGCAGTTAACGTTTCGGATTGGGGTCTGAAAAGGCATCCTGACCGGAAACGTTCCCTTTCCAGGTTCACCAGAGCGCTTGTGACCCGCGCCGCATTACTCCAACAAGAGTAAACGACTTCACAGGTGACAAATCATTCGTGTCGTCACCTTAAACTCAACAACATTATTCTCTCGCTTTTATAAAAATAATAATCGTATTCGTGTTTTTTTTTTTAATTATATTGAATCTAAATAATTTCGGTTAATTCACTTCAGTTTCCGAGGGGCAAAGTGCATTACAGATCAAAAAGGATCTACTGAGTTCTCAGAATTCCAATGCTTCTCTGTAATGGATTTTTTAAAAAAGACACAAAGTGCTGTAGTAACTCAGCGGCTCAAACAGGCATCCCTGAAAACATGGGCTGGGGACCGCTGATTTACTCCAGCTCTTCGTGTCCTATTATAGATGATGTCAGATTGTGTGAGCATCCTATGTTCCTATTTAATATATAATTACAATTAAAATTAGAATATTTAATGAATACGCAATTCAAATTCCAATGAATATTTCTTAATTAAACTCGAAATGTTTTCAATTAACACACGCTATTGCAATTAGCATGAAGGGTGACGACTTAAAGTGAGCATTGTACGCTAGTGTAAACTCAGATAATCCATCTTTAAACTTACAAAAAAAGACACGTGCTGGAATTAAGTCATCTGGGTCATGCAGCATCCATCTGGTGAAAGGTCATAGGTGACCCTTACACTGGAACGTCAACACCCCGTGTTCTCCAGCGAGATGTTGCTTGATCCGCTGAGTTACTCAAGCACTTTGTTGTTTCTTTTGTAAACCGGCACTTGCAGTTATAGTCATACATTCTTACAGCGTGGATTCGGTTCTTCGGCCAACTTGCCCCCAACCGGGATAACATGTCCATTGACACTAGTCCACCTGCCCACGTGTGGCCAATTAACTTCAAACATGTCCCATTCATGTACCTGTCTAAATGTTTCGTAACTTTGCGATAGTACTGCCTCAAGTACCTCCTCCGACAGCTCGTTCCCACCACCCTTTGTGTGATAAAGATACCCCTTAGTTTCCTATTAAAGCTTTCCCTCCTCACCTTAAATGTCCTTATATTCTCCGCCTTTAAATATTAGCAGTTGTTTAAGAATTGAATAAAAATGATGAAGCGGATGATGAATTAGAACGTATTGTAAGGCCGGGTTTGTTCCTATACCAGTGGGGTTAACAGGCAATAAATACAGGGTGCGGTGGACAACACGTAACAGAAATAATGCAGTTACTTATAATCATGGGCAATTGTACCTGATGATCCGGGTATTAAGCGAACCGTGCTCTATTGGCAATAGGGATAATTAGCACATATTTTGCCTTCGAAAAATTAATGTGAAAATGCATTAATAACCATACCTTTGTAAACATGATTTCTGCATCTTTATTAGGTATGCGTGGAATGCGCTGTGGTAAAGAAAGCTCCCAAAAAAAAAAACGTTTAAAGATCTCTGAACCCGAAGTTGTATTTAGCGGTGTAGGTGGGTCCTTCGCCTTTGGTCAGGGATTCCAACAAACGTTCTGAATCTAATTAATCCCTTTTAATCATGCGTGGCACTGTGCTTATTGTCCAGTGTTGGGAATATAAAAAACAACATTGATTCATTGTTAACGTCACCTTAAAATCAACAAAAATATTCTTCGCCTTTATACCAATTTTTAATTCGTCCTCGCGTTTTTTTTTTTTAAATTACATTGAGATCAAAATAATTTATTTCGGTTAATCCACTTCAGTTTCAGTGGGTCAAAAACGCGCCCCGGATGAAAACGACGACTAAGCTCTTACATTTCAAATATTTCTTTGCAATGGATTTAATATTTAGAGGAATTATTAAATAGCTGCTCATAGCAATTCATAGAATACCTACATTTTTCGTCTAGTTTAGAGAAACACCATGGAAACAGGTCCTCGGCCCATTGATTTAGCGCCGAACATCGATCAATCCGTTCACTAGTTCGATGTTATCCCACTTTTTCACCCACTCCCTTACACACTAGGGGCAATTTCCAGAGGCCAATTAACCTACAAACACGCACGTCTTTGGTAAGTGGGAAGAAACCGGAGCAGCCAGACTCACGCGTTCACAGGGAGAACATGCAAACTCCCGCAGATAGTACCCGAGTTTACGATCGAATATGGGTCTCTGGCGCTGTGAGGCAGCAGCTCTACCCCACTGCGACAATGTGCCGTCCATCTTCTTGTCACCAAGATTGTCTTAAATTCCTCTTGCTGAACTTTCGGGGCTGGACGAAGAAACCCTCCCGATATATTGCACTGGTGTTTGTACCGGCATCTCAGACCGTATCTTTGTTCCTGGGGATTTCATAAAAAGAAAGATTAAAATGCAGAGGGAAAATCGAACAAACCTGAACTATGTTCGGCGAAGTAATTTTGTCTTGTGGAATTATGCAGAACTATTTTGTTCAAACAATTTACTTTGTGCAAAGACGCCTAAGGTATTTAAAGATATTTTTGCCCTCTAAAAATGACAGAGCATATGAGAGCCCCAGGCTGGTTGGCGGATCCGACCGATGTCACGGAAGACTTTGAGATAGTGCATGGAGCGACCTGGGGCACCGTGTGTGATTCGCATTGGGATCTGCAGGATTCACGGGTGCTGTGCAGAACATTGAAATGTGGGCAGGTGATATCAGTCATCGGGGGGAGCATATATTTTGGAGAGGGCAAGTGGTCCCGTGTGGCAGGAGGCATTGACGGATGCCAAGGCAACGAGACATCCCTCTGGAACTGCGCTCCGCACAACGCCCCCCAACACACCTGCACACACGAACGTGATGTCAGCGTCATCTGCTCAGGTAGGTGGATTCAGGTAGAGTAGATAATCCTCAGAAAAGCAGTCTGAATAATGAGTAGAGAGAGAACTGCAGATGCTGGTTTATACAGAAGATAGACACAAAGTGCTGGAGTAACTCGGCCGCATCTCTGGAGAAAATGGATGGGTGACATCTCGGGTCAGGACGCCGGAGAAGGGGTCCAGACCCGAAACTCACCTATTCATTTTCCTCTAGAGATGCTGCCTGACCCGCTGAATTACTCCAGCATTGTATTTTGTGTAAACCAACATCTGCAGTTGCTTCTTTCTACAATTTACTTCGTTAATCAACCAGGCAAGCTTTTCGGAATGTTTGACTCATCACCAAGCTTGAAATGCCAAAGTTAGGGTGACAGATATGCTGAGCTAGGCGATTATACTACCTTAGTTTCCTCTAATCACTCAAATGGCCTTTGGTAAATGGCACCATTCATTAATGTTGATATTCTCATTGATCCAGCGCATCAAAAAAAAAACTTTGTGCTTCAGTCGTACAGCGCGGAGGGGCAGGCCCCTCGGCCCACCGAGTCCGTGCCGACCAGGGGCCAACCCGTACACTAGCACGAGCCTACACAGCATGACAAGTTTACAATTTACAGTAGGCAAATTACACTACAGACCTGTACTTTTTAAAAGTGTGAAAGGAAACCGGATCACCCGGAGAAACACGAGGTGACCCCGAAGAACTTACAAACTCTGCACAGGGCAACTCCGTTGTTAGGATCCGAACCCGGGTCTCTGGCGCTGTGAGGCAGCAACTTTACCGCTGAGCCACCGTGCCGCCCCACGTGCCCCCAGACAGCAGCTAAGATTTATTCAACATTAATGCAGAACTGACATCTTTATCAACCGCCTTCAGTCTTTTGCAACAATGCTTTCCAAAGTTTTAATTTTTCACCTTCCCTTACATATAGTACTAACACTTCCTTTAACATTTATCGTACTTCAGTTTTGTTCGAAAGGACGTGATCTGGAATTGGAGACACGAGTGGAACTGCAGATGCTGAAATCTTGCGTGTTGGAGTAACTCAGCGGTGTCAGGCATCTAATGCATGCCTCCAACGATATTGTCTGACTTGATTAATACGGGTGTTCACAGGCTCACAATTATAGGAGTAGAATTAAGAAACCTTTCGGCATTTCATCATGACTGATCTGTCTGTCACCTAATCCCATTTTCCTGCCTTCTCCCATAACCTTGACACCTGTTCTAATCAAGAACTTTTCTATTTCTGCCTTAAAAATATCCCCTGGCGTCCGCCACAGCCCTCTGTGGAATGGGTTCGACAGATTAACTGCCATTTGACTAAAGAAGTTCATCCTCACCTTTTTTAAAGACCTTTAATTTCTGAGGCATTGACTCTCGTCCTCGGCCCTCCCACTGCGGAGATATCCTTTCGCACACTCTATCTATGCCTTTCATTATTCTGTAATAAACAAAAATTTCCAAGCAGGTCCTCCCTTCAAAACCTTCTAAACCAGCGAGTAAAGGCCCATTGCTGTCAAACGCTCATCATATGCTAACCACTCATTCCTGGAAACATTCTTGTAAAGCAACCTCCTTTGGACCCTCTCCAGAGCCCAGCACATCCTTCCACAGATATGGGGCCCAGATTTGCGCCACAGTACTATAATCCAAATGCAGCCTGACCAGCACCTTATAGAGCCATTACATGTCTGTTTTTGTATTCATTCTCCTTGATATATAAATGCTAGCATAGAATTTGCCTTCCTCACTACGATTCGACTTGCAAATTATATTTTGGGTGTCTGCAAAATCCCCGTTGCAAACTCTGATTTCTGGATTTTCTCTGCATTTAGAAAATTGAGGTGTAAGGAGGTATTGGGGAGAAGGTGAGAGAACGGGTTAAGAGGGAGAGATAGATCAGCCGTGATTGAATGCCTCCGAAGTAGACTTGAATGGGCTGAATGGCCTCATTCTATTGCTCTTTTGCTCCATATCACTTATGAGCAACGTATCAGCCGAGTTTTTATTGCCACGCATACCGAGATGCAATGAGAACCATTGTCTGTTTCTCCATAAATCCTAGCTGACCTGTTAAGGATATCCCACGATCCAGCGATTTATTTAGCATGTACAGTTACGCCAGTACTTTTCTGCTATCGCTTCGGAAATTAATCTACAGATGTCCTAATACTTCTATTATTTTCAATGTTCGTTGTCACCCCCCCCCCTTCACCCACCCCCCCCATCCCCCCCTCCCCCCCCCACTCCCCCCCCCCTCCCCCCCCCCTCCTCGTTATCCATATTTTTCCTTCCCTCTCAATAAGTGTTGCCTCCTCTTGCAGAGTGTTACATTGCTGCTTCTATCAGCTTTACAGAAACCCATAGGGACCTGTCTGTGAATTGATCCGCGCGTGGGTGAAAACGTGGATTTCCACGTTGAACTCCAATCCGTGGCAGAACCCCTTTCCTAAGGCCTTGATTGAGCTATTATTTTAAAGGATTAATCAGGAATAGATTTCCAAATGGACTATCTGACACATCGTGCTTCGTGTTTTGTTCTTTTAACTTATAAAATGGTCAAAAAAGGGCCGCGATTAGTCGGTGGCAATGACCGCAGTTCGGGAAGAGTGGAATAGATGACTGAGTGGTGTGAAAATCTGGGGGACGGTCTGCGATACATACTGGGATTTACAGGACGCGGCCGTCGTGCATCATCTACATTTGTGGAGTTGCTTTATCGGCGCCTGGAGGAGCTCTCTTCGGTGAGGGAAGTGGTTCATGTGGAAAAGATATCCACGAATGTCGCGGCAATGAGATGCGTTTGAATGACTGCCTCATTTCATCATGTTTGGGGCCACGGCCGTGCACGCACAAGAAACGACGCCAGTGCGTCATCTGTTCCGGGTAGGTGATTTTGTCAAGTCTCAGCGTCTCAGGACTCAAGATGTGTAGTTGTCATATGCACCGACAACGGAACCATTTGTTATGTTAAGTATCTCGCATGCTCCATCTGTTGAATCACAAGGGGAGTGCAGTGTTACGGCACACCGCTTCACTGAATATGTCAACACTAATAAGGTTGGCTCACCAACAATTCTGATACATTTATTATTTGGCCAATGATGAAATAAGAATTGCAAAAATCAGGGATCAGAAATGAATTTTGAAATAATTCAAGGCAATGTATACAATGGTCGTGTTGGGGTCATTTAGTCAACATTTTCAGCGTGGGAATTTCTTTCCTCTTTGCTATGCATACACTGCCTAAAATGACACAGCGAAGATTTCTTTATTTACCAACTGTGACAAGAACAACACGTGCACGGCTGGAGGGCGTAAATCAGATAGGACATGGTCAGCGAGTGGATAAGTCAAATTCTGATATACTCAATGGCGCAAGGATCATTCAAATTCAAGCAGATAGGAAAAATATGCAAACACAAAAAGCTGGAGTAACTCGGCGGATCCAGACAGCATCTCTGGAGAAAATGAATTGGTGGACGTTACCTTTTCCCTTTCTCCAGAGATGCTGTCTGACCCGCTGAGTTACTCCAGCTTTTTGTGTTTATCTTCGGTTTAATCTAGCATCTGCGTTTTCTTCCTACACAGGAATGAATGTGAGATAGGATGATGAAACAGGGGCATAGATAAATGGAAGCATAGTTCTATGAGTATAACACATGACTGCACGCAGAATAATGAGAGTTGGTAGGTAAAATTAATCTGAATGTAAATCATTTCAGTACAGGGTAGCGTATTGTCGAACACAACAATGCCAATTTCTTTACTTGTGACCAATATCGACGCCTCAGTGATAAAACCTGTATTTTGTTCTTGTTCACAATATGATACCACTGCAGTATCACTGACACCCAATTTTATGTCTCCACAGCTGAACATTGGCAATTGCGCCTGGTGGATGGAAAGGGGTGTGTGATGGCAGAGTGGAGGTTTATTACGGCGGCGTGTGGGGCAGAGTAATTGACAGTCAGTGGGACTTGAGAGATGCAGGTGTAGTGTGCAGACAGCTGAACTGCGGCTCCGTAATAAATGTTTACAATTACTCCAAATATGCAACGGGCAGGGGCCTGGTGTTAATGGACAACGTGACTTGCAATGGCAGTGAACGCTATCTCTGGAACTGCACGTTTGCACAACCTAACCACTTATCAATGGGCGACGAAGTTGGTGTCTTATGTTCTGGTAAGATTGGAACCTCTTGTTACTTTGTGAAATAAATCTACTGTACATTCATAAAGTATTCATAAAGTTTCCAATGGCGTTGCTCTGCCAATGCCTTAGGCTGGTGCCAACGAACAGCATAATCAACTGAAACATAAAACAACTGCAATTGTCGGAATTGTGAAATAAAAAATAAACTATTGGGTGTTCTCACCAGTCAGACAAAGACTGTGTAAATGCAAACGATTTGGGATAAAACTCCTTTGCACAACTGGTTGGGGTGCTATGGATGAGTTGGAGATATTTCCAATCGGCTATGGCCTAAAGGAAGCATATCCCAAAATTTAGGGAGGAGACTGGTTAGATTAATGAAGATAATTAGAGGGCGTTAAAAAGAATGAAATTACATTTTATAGCAGTGAATGCAGGTCGGAACTGTTGCTAACCTCGGTCCCATAAGGATAACACTGAAATGCCCAGCAGATAGGCATTCACTAGAGAAATTTTAATGTACAGCAATATACACAAAAAGGCAAGTTATTTAATGTTGTTGAAATCGATATTAAATCATAAAGGAGGGAAATGGACAAACGACGTTTCAGCTCGCAATCGTTCTTCAGACTGAGTAGAAGGGGGCGGGGGGGCTGGGGCAGGTGCGAGGGTGCTGAGGAAACAGTTGGTCGTGCGGGAAGGTTGGGATGATTGTCAGATGAATCGGGGGGGGGGGGGGGGGGGGGGGGGGAGAGAGGAGAGAGAGAGAAGGTTACGGATCCCGAGGCTAGCGGGGATCAATGGTGAAGATAAAATGGATCAGATGGTGGAATCTAATGAAAAGGTAATATGCGTAGTGATATTTTGAAGCTAAGTGAGGGATGGTGGGTTGAAAGGATGGGGTAGGAGAGAGAGTTGGAACACGGGTTTCCAAGCATGGTGGGGGCGGGGGGGGTGGGGTGGGGAGATTAACGCAGGGAGGAGGTGGAGCAGGGGAAAGGAACGGATGACGAGGGAATTGGAAAGAAATGTGCGCGATGTGTAACTGGGTAGATGAAGATAGGGTGCTTATAGAGGCATGGAGTCATACAGTAAATAAATAGGCCCTTCGGCCATCACTTGGCCAACTTGCCCACACCGGCAAACGTGTCCCATCTGCAATCGCCCCTCCTCACCTAGCCCACGTTTGACCAATATCCCTCTAAACCCATCCTATCCATGTACTGTTTAAAGGCTTCATAACGTGGCGATAGGTTCCGCCTCAAACAATACCTCACTCTGGGTAGCTCGTACTGGTTCATACGCCCACATTCTTTTCAGTTGAAAAAAGTTACTTAGGTCACTATTAAATCTTTCCCTCCCTCAACTTTAATAACCATGCATTGTGGTCTCGATTGCCCCATCTGGGCACGATTACTCTTTGCCTCTCGCTGAACTTTTCCTCTCTGTTTTATCTACCTTTTTAAGGACCCCCCCCCCCCCCCCCCCCCCCCCCCCCCCCCCCCCCCCCCCCCCCCCCCCCCCCCCCCCCCCCCCCCCCCCCCCATCCCTCTTTCTCTGCGCTCCAAGGGAATAGAGGGCCAGTCTGCCAAACCTTGTGGAAGAACAATCAGTTTCTACACAAATCCACCTATCACTGCTAGTTCTTGGCCTCCCAATTCACCACCGTCTACCTTGCTCATCAACCTCCATCTACTCCAATGAGTCAAAGAAAGGTCGTAGACCCCCCGAAAATATTTGTATTTTCAGTACTTCCTGGCTCTTTGTGTCACCTTCTCAGGATTCAGCATCTGTAGTTCCCTGTTGTTTCAATGAAAACGTCATCTGTCCATTCACCTCCACAGGTGCTGCTGACCATTAGAGTTCCTCCAGCACTTTTTTTCTATACGCAATATGCAAGCATTACAGACTCTTGGGTCTGCAATCAAAAACCGATATCCACAGTTGTTAAAAGAAATATTGTCTTAATCCGGAAGACGCACATATACTGCTGGGAGATCGTGTGCTGGTCCTGGCCTATTGCTTGCTTCAATCGCCCTGGCCCCACCACTCCTACAATCAGTCTGAATGAAGGTGACCCGATCCCGAAACGTCACTATACATTTTTCTGCAGAGATGATGTCTTGACCCTCTGAGTTACTCCACAGCACTTGTGTCGATCTTTGGTGGTAAACCAGCATCTGCAGTTCCATTGCATTATTTTGTACCTGTGCTGGTCCTGTTTCTTATAAAACTACCATTTTTTTGTTCCACTAAATATTAAAGAAAATAATGCTCTCGTATTTGTTAGTGGAGACAACACGCTGCCATCTTACTCGGACTGCTTTCCAGATTAATCGTTAATTATTTTTCGTTGTAGATCATCTTCCACCCACACTGATTGACCGGCGGAAAGTCGTTGTGCGGAAGGGTAGGGTTATACTACAAACGCACTGGAGTACGGTGTGCGATGACTCTTGGGATTTAACGGACGGCCACGGTGTCTGCAAAGAAAACTATAACTGTGTGGTTTTTGCTCTGAATGTCACGGTTTTCGGCTGGTTTGGCCAAGGTTAGTTCGGGTCTTCTGGATGGACATGTCAAACTGTTCAGCCGAATAATTCGGCCTTGTGGCAATGTCCGGCAGAGAGAAAGGGGAAGGGGCGAATACGATTGCGTTCATTAAAGAAGATGCTGGTGTGATGTCTGTTCGGGTGAGGTTTGACTTAAAACCATATAATTTATCTCTTTCGATGAAGTAGAACTGTACATACTTGGGGTTGGAGACGTTCTGATCAAGTCTTAAACTGTTGAATTGTATGATGAAACGTTAGTGCTCGTCGCCCCTCAATAACATCGATTTGAATCTATGATGTAGAGCATACTTTTGCCAGACATATGGGGGGACACAGTGTAGCTGGTAGAGTTGTTGCCTTGCGGCGCCGGAAACCTCGAGTGCTGTCTGTATGGAGTTCCCTCGTTCTCCCTGTGAGCGCATAGATTTCTTCCGGGAGCTCAAATTGCTTCACACATACCAGACATAAGAGACATCATGTAAAACGAATAAATTGGCGGATTGGCTCTCCCCATTTTTTTGTACTAATACTCAGCAACGAATATGAAAAACAGATTAAACGGTTATTAATGGAGAGAGAAGATTGTTCGCCTTTTAATATAGGCACGATTCTTCGCTCTCCAATAAATTTGAAGAAAACACTATATGAGAAAAATCCGATTATCCACAGTACCCTACGAATCTGGAAACAAGTGAAGTCAACCCTTAAACTGAGAAATTTATATCTTCTCTCACCAATTGCCAATAACCCCTCGTTCCTTAATTATGGCCTGATTACGGCGAAAAGACTAATACATAAATTTTGGAAACACACATCAGTCCCGACTGTTAAAATGTGTCCGAGACACTACATCTTGAAAATATTAGACTTGTCTTGGCAGAAAAACCAGATCATTTTTCAAAGACATGGACACCCTTCACCGAATTCTTAAAAGGATCGTATGGCGCAACACAACTTTGGATTTAAATTCAACTATGGGTTGGGTGATGTGGGTGGGGAGGGACGAGAGGCAGGTATATCACCACTTTTTTCTCTCTTTTTCTTTTTGTTCTTTTTTTTCTTTATTTCTTTTACCCACTCTTTGGCTACACTACTTTGGTAGTCTAGGGGTCCTATCTTTGCACCTCTCACTTTTTCTCTCTCTTGTTTTTTCTCTTTTCTTTTCCTCTATTTTAATGTTAAAACATTAAAATTGAAGCTGTACATTAACTGCATAATGTTATATGCCGATTGTTCTACTCTTGTACATTTGCTCCTAATAAAAATAAATAAATAAATACAACACATACCAAAGACGTGCGGATTTGTAGACTAATTAGCCCAATGTAAATGACTCGAAATGTGCGGGGAGTGGCATATGGAAAGTGGGATAACATGGAACTGGTGTAAACGGATGATCAATGGTCGGCGTGGACTTTTAGCTTTCTGTCCTCGAACTCCTCCATTGCCAGTGTGAGGCCACACAGAAACTGCAGGAAGGGCACTCATAATCCGCTCGTACAGTTTACAACCCAACGGTGTGAGCACTTAATTCTCCTATTTTACAATTTTACAATCAGGCCCGAATCCAGGCTTCCATCCTTTTCTCCTTATCTCACACGTTTTGTCTTCTAATCTCTGGTCTATCCGCCCATGAGCCATTTGAACTCTCCTCCACGCCTATATCCAACTATCCTTCAGGATTTGGTCCCACCTCTCCCCTCAACCACCTCGATTTTAGCTTGCTCTCCCCTACAATCAGTCTAAAGAAAGATGCGCCGACCCCGAAAGGGCGGCTATCAATGTTCCCCTGGGACGCTGCCTGACCCGCTGAGTTACTCCGGCACTTTCTGACTCCTTTGGTTCACTTGCTTCTTTGTTTTACAGATCACAAGGCGATGAGGTTGGTGAATGGCGCAAATCCCTGCCAGGGCAGGGTTGAAATCTTCTTTAAACGGGACCTGGGGCACTGTTTGCGCGGATTTCTTTGGCAACGAGAATGCAGATGTAGTTTGCGCTCAGCTCGGCTGCGGCTCGGCAAAGCCAGTGCTACAAAGCTCGGTATTTGGCCAGGGATCCGGACCAATCTGGCTGGATGATGTGAAATGTCGCTTGCACGACTCACTCCTCTGGCAATGTCCTTCTTCACCCTGGGGTCAACATGACTGTAACCACGGCCAGGATGTCGGGGTCATTTGTTCAGGTAATAATGTAACAAGGAAGCCGCTTGCATTTACAATATTGCTCTCAAGTGATGGATGTAACTTGTTTCACAGAATCCAAACCGCCGAAACACCGCGTTGCGAGGAAAGGGGAAACAAGGAACCCAGTTCCCGAATATGCTGGTAATGTCTAATACGTTACTTATCAAATCTATGTCTCAAGTATGTTTGGCCTATTTCATACGGTCAGCTTAAGTGCGTCTCCTTGTCTATTGCTCTGTCCGAAGAGAGTATTTCCTTTATTCGCAGTTTCAAAAGGATGCACATAGCCGGGCGCCAACTTATTTCTTCCACTGTTCGTGCAGAAAGCCAATCTACAGGTTTGGACCTAATGCAGGCTACGTAATCAGAAGTTGCAATTGCTTTGTAATCAGAAGTTGCTGATCAGCCAAATTTGGAAATTATATTTCCAGTCACCGGTTGAATGATACAGCATATTTACAGTCTTTGACTGGGTGAATTATACAGCATGAAAACAGGCCATTCGGCCCACCGGGTCCAAACTGTCCATAGATCATAGAACACAGAACAACGCGGCACAGGAACAGTCCTTTCCGCCCACAATGTCCACGCCGAATATCGTGCCAAATTAAACTAATCTCCTCTGCCTGTACATAATCTATATATTTCCATCCCCTGCATATCCACATGCCTATCCGGAAGTCCCTTAAGCGCCATTATTTTATCTGTCTTCACCGCCACCCATGGCAATGCGTTCCAGGCACTCCGTCCTCTGCATACATGCCTGGTACATCTCCTACGTGAATCCACTTTCTCATCCACTCCTTACAGTGGAGGCAATTTACAGAGACTAATTAACCTGTAACCCCGCGGGTCTTTAGGACGCGGGGAAAAACCCACGCCGTCACTGGGAGAACACGCAACTCCATACAGGCAGCTTCCGAGGTCAGTGTCGAATCTATGTCTCTGGCGCTGTAAGCAGCAGCTAAACCAGCGACGCCATTGTGCCGCCCTACATTGAGGAAATAGTTATAGATATGGTGGAAAGTGCGTTTGTTGTGTTGGACGCACCCAGAATATGATTCACTTGCCCTACGTGGCATCAAATCAAAAATCAAAATCTGGAAAATAACACAGTTTTGATGTCCGCAGCATACGCATAGTCTGTTCTGAATGCCAGCGTATTGGGGGTTTTCTGCAAATGTCGATGTCACTGATCTGCAAACAGATTTGCTTTTGGTAACATCGATGCCATCTACATATGGCATTAATAGCATTGGCAATCTCAGGATGGGCTAGTACCCTCCACTGGGCTGGTATCCAACACATTAACCGTCCGTCCACCTTGCTGCCTCTAGATTACCCAAATAGTTGCGATCCCAGAATTATTTTATCATGGCTCAAATACGCCCAATCCATCACACAGACCAGACTCACCACCAATGACCCCAATCTGCACTTCAAGCAGAATCAAAGACATGTCTCTGTCGCACCCCTGTCATTCTCTTTCCCCCTCAGTTATCAGGCTCTGAACGGTCCTTCCATAAGTTAGGGTCCTGTCCGATTCACCTCTACCCTATTGTGTACATTGGACTCTGTCTCTGGAACTGGTACACTACGATGCCGAGAACTATATTCTACACTCTGTATCTTCCCCTTGAGATTGTCATGATTGTATTTATGGATAATATTATCGGATATGATTGGATAGCGCAAAATAAAGCTTTTCACTGTATCTCGGCAGGCGTGACAATAATAATACCCGAACCTAAAACAGGATCGGTTAGGTTCTTGTCGTCGTTTTAGTTCAACTGATCAAAGACTTTTGAATCTGGAGATTACAGCGCGGGTCCAGCGAATGATACTATCCGACACGCTTGCGACAATTTACAATTCTTACCGAAGCCCAATTAACCTGCAACCACTGTACGTCTTTGCAATGAAGGAGGAAACCTGAGCATCGGAGAAAACCTGCACGGTCACAGGGGGAGAACGTACAAACCCCGTACAGACAGCACCCGTATTTCAGGATCGAACCGGGTTCTCTGGCGCAGTGAGGCAGCAATTCTGCCGCTACCGCTCTATACCCTAAGCCTTTCAAGTCTAAAGTCTCTAAAGATCTATTCAGAAACTTGCAGAATGGTGGTAATATAAATGATCGGTAAATAAAACAACGTAGCATATTCCGTGTATAGTTAACGTTGCCTCATGTTCATAGGCGCGCTGTTTATTTCAGACGTGCGGCTGGTGAGACGGGGCTCGATCGTTGCTCGGGAAGGGTTTGAAGTGTACTTCAATGGGACGTGGGGAACAGTGTGCGACGACTCCTGGGGGACATGCGCGATGCCGCAGAGTGGTGTGGTGTGTGGGCAGTTGAACTGTGGAGATCCCGAGCTGGCCTCCGCCAGAGACCTCTTCCCCCAAGGCAACGGGACTATTTGGCTGGGACGAAGGTCAAATGCACAGGGGGTGAACGAACCCTGTGGGATTGCCAATTCGCTGCGTTCAGTGACCATGACTGTGGACACAAGGAGGATGTTGCCGTGATATGTTTCCGGTCAGTGACATTTACCGTTGATGTTTTTTTGTCAACTCTTCTGCTTCGACCTATCTATTATTTCTTTATGCTACAATCGTACACGAACCCATCCTCTTCCCGTTCGGCCTCTCCGATTACTGGACACCTCGGTCTTTAGTTACCTGCACCCTTCTCCCCCTTTCCTCTCTTTAAATATTTCCACTTCAAAATAAAGAGCCAAATTGCGGGAGTAAAACTCAGGGGTCGTCGGGGACAGCATCTCGGTTAGCACGTGGGCACCATGATGGGGGTGATGTTTCGGGTCGAGGCTGAAAAAATGTTCCGAAGCGAAGCGTCATCGATCCATGTTCTCCAGATATGCTGCTTGACCCGCTGAGTTCCTCCAGCACTTTGTCTGTTCTTAACGCCCATCAAGCGCCCGATTATCATTTCTACTGATGTTTTCTTGGTTACCCTTGTTCTCCCTCGATGCGCATGAAATTCCAATTGAGACCATCTCACTACAATAAACTTTTGAGGAAAAACAAAGCGAGATTCGTATTTAGACAACGTATCTGCAGCGGGAACAAAGCGCCCCCTCGCAGATGCTGCCTGACCCGCTAGGTCCCTCCGACACTTTACGCTTTGCTCAAGATTCCAGCATCTGCGGTTCCTTGTGATTTACTTATCTTAAAAAGGTATTACTTCAAACTGGGATTTAAAATGTATCATAAAAAAATATGCATTAACCTGGAGACACAAGGAACTGCAGATTCCGGTTTACAAACGCTTAGATAAAATGCTGGAGTAACTCAGCTGGTCAGACAGCATCTCAGGAGAACAAGGATAGGTGAAGAAGGATCCCGACTCAAGCGGTCGCATTTCTATGTTCTCCAGAGATGCTGCTTGACGGCTGAGTTACTCCGTCACTCTGTGTTCAGATTTAACCCTAACGTTTCTACAATTGTATGGGGAATTTACGTAACGTATCAACAATTGTCGTTGTCCGCATCAGAGATGGCTGCACCGTGATTTAATGAAAGACCGTTGCCCTTATCATATATTATTGTCTTTATTTCAGGTCAGCGGGTGCATGCACCATCTTTTAATTATCTCAGAATCTTCGTTTATGTCATCCCTTGCATTCTTGGTTCTGCTCTTATCGCAGTTTCACTTCAACTGGCCAAAGATCCAATAAGAAACTTCCAGAATGGTTGGTAAATAAAATTATCATGGACATTAATGTGCAGACAGAATTCATTAGGATGATGCCAGGAGTTGAGGGCCTGAACTATAGGGAGAGTTTGGGCAAGCTAGGACTTTATTCCTTGGAGCACATGAGGGGTGGTCTTTTAGAGGAGTATAAGATCATGATGGGAAAAGATATGCTGAATGCACAGTCTTGTAACCAGAATAGAAGAATTAAGAACCAGGGGACCAGGTTTAATTGAGACGGGAAAGACTTAATAGGAACCCGAGGGTCATTTTTTTTTCACACAGAGGGTGGTGGGTTTATGGATCGAGCTGTGCGTATATGGATTGAGATGTACGGCACGGACATTGTGGGCCGAAGGGCCTGTCCCTATGCTGTACTGTGCTGTCTGTGTTCTAATTCCGAGCACTGCCGAGCACTTTGAGCGCAATGAATTTACGATCACAATAGAAGGAACTAATAAACACTTGAACTAAAGACTATGGGTGGGAAGAAAAATAGTGAAACGGTAACCGAAATTGCTGTCCAGTTTTGTTTGCCTCATACGTACTCCTGTTGGTATTTTAGGCCGGAGGAAACCGCTGCACCCTGATCTCCCCGGGCCGGTGTACGAGGAAATCGACCCTGAGCAGCCCGGGACAGGACTCGGTAATTATCTTCAAACTGGCTACACATATTAGCTTTCAATATAAATGCACTCTTTTTAAATTAAGCTTTTGTTTGTTTGGTCAGCAGATTCACGGTCTATCAGTTCGGTGGATTCCGATTTGCTTGAACATGAAGTTGAAGACTTTACAAGGTAGATTTGATACAAGTACTCGCGTCCCGCGCCCCATCAGGTCAGGGCGAAATAAAATGAGTTATTCTTTAAGAAAGAAAGACGAGCACTTGCAAATACACAGCAAATAAAATATTACTGTAAAGACAGGAAATTGGAAGTTCAAAGAACTCAAACTAAAAATACCCAATGGTGACGAATACTTAGTAAATATGAAGTAACATGAAAAAAGTTGATAATATTTTGTAGCAAACCGCCCCCTTTCGTAGGACATTCTCAATTGCAAGATTGACATTATATAATGCTCGCTAAACTCGTTCACGTGGACACTATTACACGCTGCACATTTTCAGTGCAAACCGACAGGCATTTTCGCTTGAAGACACAAAGTGCTGGAGTAACTCAGCAGGTCCGGCAGCATCTCTAGAGAAAATGGATAGGTGACATTTCGGGTCGGGAGCCTACACTCAGTCTGTGAAAGGGTCACGAATCTAAACGTAACCTATCCATGTACTCTAGAGATACTGGCTCAGTTACTCCAGCACTTTGTGCCTTGTTTTGTGAACCAACACTGTAGTTCCTTGTTTTTATGCATTAACTATTGCTGTTATTGAAATTGTAGTGACTGCTATGGTTTAAGCTCTCAAATACCAATTACTTCCCCAAAACTCGTTGTGTTGATAAGAAAGGCGATGGACTGAATGACTGGAGCGAAATTCTGAACTCTTTGCCGTTTGCTTTGGACAGTGTGATAGAGAGCGGCACAGGGCACATTCTTGCCAGGAAGTAACCCGCTCTGACAAGAACAGGTGTAAATGAAGAAATAATGAGAGCATTCTCGCCCTGATACCCATTATGTCATTGGCCATAATCAATGGGTCAATTATAGGTTGTTTGTGCTATCACAACGTTTAAGAGACAGGTACATGGATAGGATAGATTTAGAAGGATACTAGACCAAGTGGGACCCGTTGGGTCCCTGTCACGCGGGAGGCCTGGTCCCCCAACGCAACCCGTTCCCTACGCAATATTCCCCCACTTGCCCGTTCCCCCAACGCAATATTCCACCAATCACCCATAGCCCCCAACTGCGCAGAGGCGGCTCATTCCCCTTATATCCCAGCACTCCCTGTCCATCCTCTTCACTATCCCAATTTTTTAACATTAAACATTTGACTTTTCACTTTAACAAATCCAATTGCACTTGTGAGTTGCAACATTGTACCGGGCAGGACCAGCAATTGCAGTTGGATTTTGTTTTTACAGTGAAAAGTGAAGTCGGCAGTTGATGTAAATCAGTTCCCATTGTGACGTCATAGCTGCTAACTGCCACTGCAACTTCTCAAATTGGATTTTGTAAAGTTAAAAATATGAATAACTTGTAAAATATACCATCAAACTGAACGGAACTTGACACCACGGGTCAATTGCGAGCAAGGTGGTCCAAACTTTGTAGCGCTATCTTGTACCGTTTTGGCATAATTTCAGGAGCAGATGGTCAGACTCATAGACATAGAAACAAACAAGATGAGAGTTTTAGTAATGTATAGAGAGATGGGCCAAATGCAGGAATGTGGAATGGTCTGAAGGGTCTGTTTCTTTGCTGTTCGACTCTAAAAGAATTAAGCATTTGTGTATTGTGTCCGCAAGCGTAGACCAGATACCGCGCATACTCCATCCTCCCAATCCTACGCCACCAGGTTAGGGTCATATGCATGATCGATGCCATCCAAGCTTCTGGACATGAGCAACAGCGCCGCAGAATGCCCATAGCATCCAGTTCATAGCGGCTTTGTTTCAATACACCAGAGCCAACACTAATTCCGTGCACCAGCATAGCAGCAAGGAAATGGCAGGAGTTGAATAGGTAACTCGGATCTGTCTTCACTAAAGAAGACACAAACAATCTCCCAGATGTACTGTGGGACAGAGGATCTAAGGGGTAGAGGAACTGAAAGAAATTTTCATTAGGCGAGAAATAGTATTGGGTAGGCTAATGGGACTGAAGGATGATAAATCCCCCGGGCCTGATGGTCTGCATCCCATGGTCTTCAGGGATGTGGCTCCAGAAATAGTGGACGCATTGGTGATCATTTTCCAATGTTCAATAGATTTAGGATCAGTCCCTATGGATTGGAGGATAGCGAATGTTATCCCACTTTTCAAGAAAGGAGCGAAAGAGAAAACGGGGAATTACAGACCAGTTAGCCTGACTTCGGTGGTGGGAAAGATGCTGGAGTCAATTATTAAAGAGGTAATAATGGGGCAATTGGATAGCAGTAAAAGGATTAGTCCAAGTCAACATGGATATATGAAAGGGAAATCATGCTTGACTAATCTTCTGGAATTTTTTGGGGATGTGACAAGTAAAATGGATGAAGGGATGCCAGTGGATATAGCTTATCTAGACTTTCAGAATGCCTTTGATAAGGTCCCGCACGGGAGACGTGACTAAAATTAGAGCACATGGTATTGGGGGCAGGGTGTTGACATGGATAGAAAATTGGTTGGCAGACCGGAAGCAAAGAGTAGGAGTGAACGGGTCCTTTTCAGAATGGCAGGCAGTGGCGAGTGGAGTGCCGCAACTGTTTACCATATATATATTAAAGATTTGGAAGAGGGAATTAGGAGCAACACTAGCAAGTTTGCGGATGACACAAAGCTGGGTGGCAGTGTGAACTGTGAAGAGGATGTTAGGAGGTTGCAGGGTGACCTGGACAGGTTGAGTGAGTGGACAGATGCGTGGCAGATGCAGTATAATATAGATAAATGTGAGGTTATCCACTTTGGCGGCAAAAACAAGGGGGCAGATTATTATCTCAATGGGGTTAGGTTAGGTAAGGGGGATGTACAGCGAGACCTGGGTGTCCTTGTACACCGGTCACTGAAAGTTGGCGTGCAGGTACAGCAGGCAGTGAAGAAAGCTAATGGAATGTTGGCCTTCATAACAAGAGGATTTCAGTAAATATACAGGAATAAAGAGATTCTTCTGCAGTTGTATCGGGCTCTGGTGAGACCACATCTGGAGTATTGTGTACAGTTTTGGTCTCCTAATTTGAGGAAGGACATCCTTGTGATTGAGGCAGTGCAGCGTAGGTTCACAAGATTGATCCCTGGGATGGCGGGACTGTCATATGAGGAAAGATTGAAAAGACTAGTCTTGTATTCACTGGAGTATAGAAGGATGAGGGGTATTCTTATAGAAACATATAAAATTATAAAAGGACTGGATATGCTAGATGCAGGAAAAATGTTCCCAATGTTTGGCGAGTCCAGAACCAGGGGCTACAGTCTTGCAATAAAGGGGTAATTTAAGACTGAGGTGAGAAAAAACTTTTTCTCCCAGAGAGTTGTGAATTTATGGAATTCCCCGCCACAAAGGGCAGTGGAGGCCAAATCACTGGATGGATTTAAGAGAGAGTTAGATAGAGCTCTAGGGTCTAGTGGAGTCAAGGGATATGGGGAGAAGGAAGACACGGGAAATTGGTAGGGACGATCAGCCATGATCATAATGAATGGCAGTGCTGGCTCGAAGGGCCGAATGGCCTCCTCATGCACCTATTTTCTATGTTTTTCTGTTTTAAGTGCCATGCGAGCTCCCCAGTGAACTGAATTTTTCGTCAAGATTACTCCGACAAAACCTCTCAAATTTGCCTACCAATATTCAAATCTTGAGGGAGGTCCATTCAGAAGCCCAATTGCACAGGCGAAGAAACTATTCCCGATTCTGGTGGTGCACGCTTTCATGTTCCTGTTTAGTTTAGTTTAGTTTATTTTTGCCACGTGTACCGAGGTACAGTGAAAAGCATTTTTTGTTGCGTGCTGTCCAGTTTGTGAAAAGTCTATACAGGATTACAATCGAGCCGCCAATAGTGTACAGATACAGGTTAAAGGGAATAATGTTTACTGTAAGATAAAGACTTCTATGCCATTTGCGTGACGAGAGCGGGGAAAAGAGGGAATGACAAGGGTGGGACGTCTTTGATTAAGTTAGCTAATTTGCTGAGGTGGTGTGAAGTGCAGGTGGAGTGGATGGCAGCATCTACACTTTGTTTTATAATGACATTAAAAGATTGAAGTGGAATGTGCCGGAAGCCTTCATATTTAAATCGTAAATTAATTCAAACAACTTATCACACAGTGTACTCATAATTCTATCTCATCTTTTAGGGTCGATGCACGGTTTGACGAATATTTCGGAAATGAATATGACGATATTGAATAATTTTGCCTGAAGATGTGAGAATGACCGCCAGTCAAATTAATCACCCGATAGTTTGTTACAAGCATCCTGCAATGTTTGACGAAACATGAAGGAGGGTCTCAACTCGAAACGTCACCTATCCATATTCTCCAGAGATGGTGCCTGACCCTTTGATTTACTCCAGCATTGTGCGTCTCTCTCTGTCATGTGTGACGCCTCTTTTGAGTTTAATTTGATAACAATGTTGTAAATAGAAACTAGTGTCCAGTAGAGTGTGCCAATGGATGTTTCCACCAAATTAAGAGGTGGTTTAGATGTTTCAGAATGTAAAATAGTTTTTGTTTGAATTGAACTGTGTAGGTAAATGTCTTGTCTCTTAACATGCCTCACCTCCCGGTCACTTATATCCGTAGAGATCCATCCATTGAATGATGGCAATTTACATCCTGTCGGTCTTAAAAATGCTTCCAGGAATTGCGCTCCCATTCCCAAATATTGCTCCCATTTTCCATCTCTTGTATTTTTTTTTAAATCAACGATATAACCCCTAATGATATATAGGCAACATTATTTCTACTTACAAAGGGGATTGTTATGCATATCTCGGATTTAATAAATGATTGATGTGTGATTTTTGTTATTGAACTTTTTGGACAGCACTGATTCATCATTCCTCTTGGTCTGGAGATATATAAAATGTGTTTCTCATTCCTCCGACAATGAAACATTGAGGTACTATTATACAACTGGTGCGTATTTACACCGAGGTTACAAACGTTGACACATCGGTTTCCATTCATCAAAGATCTATTAATTACAGATTATGGCAGGACTTCTTGATACATTTTTAATGTAGATTCAAACAAGTTCCACTGCATTTAGATCTATAAATGGACATAGAGCCAATGTCACAGAGTAATCCAGCACAGAAACAATTCTTTCAGGCCATCTCGTGAATGCCAACCAGGATGCCTCATCCAAGCTAGAAACAATTGCCTCAGTTTGTTCCATGTGCCTTTTAAAGTATTCCTATCCATGTACCTATCCATATGTATTTTAAATGTTGTTATTGTACCTGCCTCCACTACTTCCTCTCACAGCTCATTCCACATATTTACCATCCTATGTGTGAATAATGTGTTTCTCAGGTCCCTTTTAAACATTCTCCCTATCATCTTAAACCTAGGCCCTCTTTGATTCTCACTCCCAGAGCACAATAATACGTGAATTCTCCTTATCCATGCCTTACTGATAAGATTATCCTTCGGTGTCCTGGCACTCCAAGAAATGACGCCCTAATCTGCCCAACGTCTCCCTATAGATTGGGCCTTCGAGTCAAGGAAACATCCTCGTAAATCTTCTCTACACTCTTTGCATCTTAATTACATATTTCCAATATCAGAGTGACTAACGCTGAACACAATACTTCAAGCACGGACTTACGATCGTCTTGTACATCTGCCACATAACCTTCCAACTTATGTACTCAAGCGCTGACTGTCGCAAGCCAGCTTGCCAAAGGCCTTGCTCAGCTCCTTGGCTAAATGCTACACCACTACCAAAGAACTGTGCTCTTATATGAATTCTTATCTTCCTTGGACATCCTTTACAACAACACTCCCCAGGTTCCTAAGGAAGTGCTACCCTGATATGATTTACCAAAGTGATACAATGATCTGAATTGATGCCATTTGCCATACTTTGCGCCTACATTTGCCTAGCTGATCAAGATCCCAATATAATTGCTGATAAGTTTCTTAACTGTCCACAAAATATCGCCTAATCAGTGTGATTTGCAAACTTACTAACCATGCCCTGTATACTCTCATCCAAATCGTTTGTGTTAATGATTAACAACGATGGGCGCCAGCACTGTCACAGGCACACCACCACGATTTCAATTAGACGGATCTCTCGGGATCCCATGTAATCCAGCTTGTGGACACACCTCTTATAGAAGACAATGACGTTGCCTAGGTCAATATAGAAAACATGCAGTGCCTTATTCTCACCAATCCTCTTGGTTATTAATTAAAAAAAACAAATTTGCAAGAAGTGAAGAACACATGTTGAGTTTTACT